>CAJNDV010037407.1:79790-104668 GCA_905221635.1 Symbiodinium sp. CCMP2456 | reverse complement strand
GGCGAGCCCAGCTGACATGCCTAGAAAAGAGTTGACGCACACCGTCGCTGTAAGCACGGCCAGCCAAGCCAGTGCAGCTGACCCGTTTGCGCCCTTCGAAACTTCTAACAGGAAGCAAGAAAACCTCTAACCTAGCCGGCGGAAACGACAAAGGCGCTATGCCCAGCCTGTCAAGAGAGCGCCCAAGAAGGACGGCAAAGGCAAAACTTTGCTCCTCTCCTGTTCTTCTTGCTGTTCTTTGCATTCTTCTTGTTCTTGCTCGCTTTTGCTCCTGCTGCAGGTGAGGTTGCTGTCGCTCCGTGTTATTGTTTTTGCTGCTGCTGGTGGTGCCGTTGCCGGTGCTGGTGCTGATACTGGTGCTGGNNNGGCGCTGGCGCTGCTGCTGCTGCTGCGGCTGCTGCTGCTGCTGCTGCCGCTGCTGTGCTGTTGCTGCTGCTGCTGCTGCTGCTGCTGCTGCTGCTGTGGGTTCTTTTGCTTGTTGGTTGTGGTTGCTGTTGGTTGTCGTCGTCGTCGGTGCTGCTGCTGCTGCTGCGGTTGCTGTTGCGGTTGCGGTTGCTGTGGCTGTTGGCTGTTGCTGTTGCTGTTGGTGCTGTTGTTGTTGTGGGTAACGGCTGTGTAGCGGATCCCACACCTTTCGCCTTGTCAGGCCTTTAAAACCCTGGCCTTGCCGCCGACAAACTCGGACTTGGAGGAGGCGGGGGGGGGGGTAATAGGCCCCTTCCAACTTTGTCGGTGGGAGCGGCGTTTTCGAGGTCAAAAACCAAAAAGACGTGGGATCCGTTACGCGGCCGCGACCTTGTTGTTGCTGTTGTTGTTGTGGTGGTGGTGGTGGTGGTGGTCGTCGTCGGTGTCATTGATGATGTTGTTGTTGTTGTCGTTTTTGCTGCTGCTCCTGCTGTTCCTGGTGCTGTTAGTGTTGCTTTTGCAGTTGTCGTTGCAGTTGCGGTTGTCGATGCCAACAAACGCCAGCTCGCTCCACCGCACAGGCGAACAACCGTTGCTCACCAGTGTTCGACAAGAGTCCGATGCTGTAAACAGTGGCTCAAAAATCTCAAACTTGCAAAACGTTAGGCCGTCTGTCCAGCCACATGTAAACAACTTGCTTGCGATGCTTCATCGGCTTGAAGTGGCAGAACATCATGCGCGCACAATCCGACAACACGACAGCCGGATCGCTTATCTTCCAATAATCTTTTTCTGTCTTCCGTACCGCTGTTCAAGTCAAAAAAAGCCAAAAGCCCACCCCTCCCTTGTTAGCAAAAGGCCTACGTGTGGTTTGGGTCGTTCTTCAGAGGCAGCTTGACGGTGCATTCAGATGACGGTAGTTGTGTCTAAATTAAATTCCGCAAAAAGCCCTACATTAACGAAGCCTTATGCCACCTTCTGAAAGCCCCCCGCGCCTGGGCTGATGCCATGGCCCCATGAGGGCCAGGATGTGGCGGATTCCCTTCACTCGGCTGCCGAACTCTTCGGCAAACTTGTGGAAGGGGACCACCTTCAGGGTTCAGGCTTTTTAGGGATTACTGCTCAAGGTTGGGGGTTTCAGGGCCGAATGCTTCGGTGAAGTGAAGGAGGTTGAAGCACATGACGACAGGCTGCAGTACGCAGGCATCCCCTGTCATGTTGCATATCATCATCTTCTTCATCATCATCGTCACCTGCACCATGTTAGTACTTCCCCAGTACTCCCTACAAGTACAACGTGCTCCCTGCGCCGCAAAGCTCCGCTCAGAGCCTTCCACCACCAGGACCAAGTTGAATGATGAATCATAGCTACGTCTGCAAACCAATGCATTTTACCACTAAGCCGGGCATGCAACGTGCAAGTGCAGACTCACCACTTTTACCGCAGCAAACTTGAAGAAGAAATTCCGATCCAGTCGTTCGGAACAAGATCGATGCACTCTGGCGTCGGGAGGATACTTCGCGGATTCACTTGCGAGGATCCTGCTCCGGCAACGTGCCGAACACCCATTAACTTTGGCATCATGGGAACGGCAAAGAAATTTGTCCTCGTAGGTACAGCCGGCATGGGAGCTTGAGAGCTGAGATGCGCTGAGCTGCGGCTGATTTCAACTCAGGGAGGGCAGCTCGCAAAGCGACACGGCGGCGTGTCATGAGTAAGCCGGTGATATGAAGGATCCTGGACCTCTGCAGAGCTTTGCTTTGCCGCATCGACTCAAGGAGTGCAGCACACTTGCAACACAATTGCTGGGATTTGACTCGTCTCGCGGGGTGGAACGCCGTTCCAAGGTCGCGGCACACTCTCACCGACCGTGGTGCTCCACCAGACAGTCAGTTCAAATACCTTGGGCTTGCCACGTGGCAGGCAAGCTTCCTCCGAAACATCCGTTGCTCCATTTCAAGCCAGCCGTCTGCACACAGGCCGTGAACCGAGACCAGCAAGGTGAGATGCCTTTGGTGGTCCCGCCTCGCACCGTTGGGGGTCGCGATGGAGGCTCCGCCTGTGCGCATTGGCGCTGCAGTGACTGCTGCTCGCGATGGCGGCACTCTCGCTCTCACAATGTTCCGCCTGACCGCTGTTGCTGCAAAGCCCCACTTCCAGCTGGCGAGCTTGCTGCCTGTGCCCATTTTTCGCCAAGGCAGGTTCCGTCCGATCCGGATGCAGAAGCGCGGCCCTTTCAAGAAACGGGACTACAACGACTACAAGTGCCACCTCGTGGGCGTTGGTGCTCGGCACGTCTTTCAGCTTGCGCATGGGCAGAAGCCAGCTCAAATGTTACCCAAACCTCCTGCTCAGCCACGCGGCGCTGGAGTCGACTCGTGCCCCTCTGTCACATTGCTGTGTGCATGTTAAGCTGTGCCCACCTCTTTGGCGACTCTGACCAGGAACCACAAGCTTTGTGTTCAAGCACGCAGCAAGCAAGTTGAGATGCCGGGGAGGGCCCTACCAGTACCTCGCGCCGATCCGCGTGTCGGTGCAGCTATTGGAGCTCGGGACGACCGGCAAGCATCAAGCGAGACCAGCAAGGTGAGCTGCCTTTGGTGGTCCCGCCTCGCACCGTTGGGGGTCGCGATGGAGGCTCCGCCTGTGCGCGTTGGCGCTGCAGTGACTGCTGCTCGCGATGGCGGCACTCTCGCTCTCACAATGTTCCGCCTGACCGCTGTTGCTGCAAAGCCCCACTTCCAGCTGGCGAGCTTGCTGCCAGTGCCCATTTTTCGCCAAGGCAGGTTCCGTCCGATCCGGATGCAGAAGCGCGGCCCCTTCAAGAAACGGGACTACAATGACTACAAGTGCCACCTTGTGGGCGTTGGTGCTCGGCACGTCTTTCAGCTTGCGCATTGGCAAACCGGCTCAAATGCTGCCCAGAATTCCTCACCCGGGCGCCGCAATGCCAGCGAGCCGATCTCACCTTCGGCTTGATGAATATATGCGGGCGGCATTGAGGCAGAACCTTCTACGCTGGGTGCCACTCTGAGGGCGGCCTTCCGAACCTTCGCAATGCCGCGAGCCGCTGTGACAAAGGACACGTCATTTTGTTTTGTTGAAAAGCTCGCCCAGCACTCATTGCAGAGCGCCGCGCCGACCACATGTAAGACGACAACATTTCGAGGGAAAAGCTATGTCCAAGGTTTCCAAGTTTACAGTTTACAGCTTAAAACCAATCTTTGCACTACAAGGCCCCGATGGCTTCCGCAGGGCAAAGAGCTGCCACCGCCCTGCCAACTGCTGCACTTCTCCCAGTACAGCTCATGGCCGCCTTCAGCTCTCGGAACCTATCCTGCCGGTTGTGATGCAAGTGTCGTACATAAGGACCGAGAGGCGGTGCAGTTGACGCAGGCAAACTGTTGCTCTTGCCATCTGGGAGGCTTGATGCTGTGTCTGCAAAGCTACCGCGGCGAATTCGAGCACACGCGGCAAGCCTCTATAAGCCTCGCGTGGCTTCCGTTGTTCCATCAACTTGAAGCTATTGAGGCGGGGAGCAGATCGCTTCTTATCTTGGACAGACCCCGACAGTCCCACAAAGGCCGAGAACTCGCGTGATTGCAGGGGAGAGTGCTGGTCCAGTGCTGGTGCCCTCCTTGAGCTCAAGCATGGAGTGGAGATTATTTCAGGTTGTTGACTTGGCATCCAGCAGGCAAAAGCTTGCGTTGCGCACGCTGGTCATACTGTAAGTTTGGAACCAGCATTGACATGGCAGTACTAGAAGCTTTGCCTTTCAAAGCCCTCGGCTCGGAGCAGCAAGCATTTCACTGTGACTCCCATGGTCGCGGACTACGTCAGGACCGATAACAAGAGATCTTCTTCAGGCTCCCGAAATGGATGACTCGATGTATCACGCACATCGCAGGGATTCAAGCGAAATCTTTCAGAGTCTCTTCGCCTTCGAAGTGCACCAAACACTTGAAGACCCAAGCACGAGGACCCCGAGCAATGAGCCCGGACAGCTAAGCCCAGACGGGAGAGGGCTGTAGACGGAAAGGGCCGCTGTGGGCCAGGAGACCAGGCTCGGCGGGGAGGGCCTCAACCCGGCCTTATCCGGCGGGGCGCGCGCGACGATCCGCAACGCATCTGCAGGCAGATGCTGGCGTCGGGCTTCTCGCAGAGAGCCCGTCATGTCCGTTTGCGAAGCAATGAGCTCACGGCTGCCTGTGGGTCGTTGCAGCATCCGCCAACGGCTGTGGGTAGAAGATCTCGCTGGACGATGGATTCATCACATCCTCGGTTGGGCAGGAACATGGGTACCAAAACGAGGCTTGTGCCTGTTTTTCACGCCTCATCACTTCGGGCCTGCTGACCGTTCCCAGCCTTCAGAGCAACTTTGGTCAAGCTGGGGTGCTTCATTGTGCAACCCTGCTTTGCTTGGAGATTCCGCAGCTCAGGTCACTCCAGCGCGAAATGGCGCCGCGAGACTCGAGCAGAGAATGCTCGCGAGGACGAGCAGCTGTGGCCGGCCGAGCATCAAGGCCATTGCCATGGCACCGGGGAGCCTCCCTTCTGCCATGGCTACTATTTCATATCGGGAGTGGCAAACAGAGACTCAGCCAAAGTGTTTCCCGTTCGCTGGTACGGTTGCCCTTTTGCTGCATCAGTCGGCTTCTTGCAGAAATCGGGCCATGAGACAAGAAATGTTGAAACTTGAAATCCTGGCGAGGCAAAACTCAGTCATGCCAGAAGCCATGCTTGAGTGCGATCTTTGAATGCCGTGGTGCAGTCTTTGCGTGAACGTGCCGCCGCCGATATGAACATGCCCATAGATCTTGCTTGTGCCGAGAATGTGCAGTTTCTCTTCTGGAAGCTGTTCCTGTTGTTGCTGCTGATGGTGAAGGGTGGTGGTGATGATAGTGTGACGGCAGTGATGATGAAGGGTCTTGCACTCTCATGTCCAGTTTTCTGTTGATCCCCGGGCCGCCTCGTTCTTCGCTCGAGCCTCCCGAACTCGATGTTGGTTGACGCAGAAAGCACATATCCAGACGTAGGTTCGATTCGGCTTGAGCATGCGGCTGGTGCAGAATTCCACCAAAGCGTCGACAATGTCAGCAATCGTGTAGTCCCAGGTGTAGCTCAGCATCTGCGTCGCTGAACCTTAGCTTGAGTAGCAGTCTCCTTAATGCCGCCGGAAAACACTCGAAGATTGTGAATTCCTTTTGGTAGGGCACTCAAAACGCCACAGCAATATCTGCCGATACAACGACGAAAAATGGTATGGAGACAAGGCGGTGCTGTCTTCACGGATGTGCTTGCTTTGGGACACAGGCCACATCTCCATACCCCACCTCCCATACATTGCGGCTTCTAATGCCCGCCGTCAACCTGGACATGTGGACAACTGATGATGCATGCCGTAACATACCCCGACCCGCAGTAGTAGCAGCCCGTCGCAGTAGCAACATTCGTGACATCGTCACAACTCACAACCTCATCCTGGTCCGCATCAGATTCAAAATCGCCATCGTCGGCATCACCGGCACAAGGACCATCACAATCATAACCATCATGATCATCATGTCCTCGATCATGGCAATGATGTCACCATCATCACTGACTTCGTCACCACTCCAGCCACCATCTCCATCATCATGAGTATAGTCATAGCCATAGTCACCAGCATCACCAGCACCACCATGACCACCGGCACCACCCACACGTCATCGCCATTGTCATCGCAAGTGTCGTCATCATCATCATCGGCCGCCCCCATCACCGTCGTCACCGCATCCAACCTGATTTGCAGCAAGAATCTGCCCACCACCACCCTCCTCCTCCCCCTCCTCATCCTTCTCCGCTTCCTCCCCATCATCACCACCATCCATGTCGTGAATTGTGCCAAAAGACCGACATAGTCTATGCCCGTGATGGTGTCGACATATGCACTTCCAAGTCGTCCGTCCACCGGGCAAGATAGGCCACACCCTGTTCCACGGATGACCCGCTCCTCGATCTCCCTGACAGGGGTAAGTGCAAGCCGGGCGACGAGACAGCGCCTAATTACAAATCAGACTTGGTTGAATTGATGCAGTGGCTGGAAGGAAGTTAACAGAAATGACAGGAACGGCTATACGCCCTCAGCGCTCCTGACCGTGCCATGCCGGTGGAAGCCTGCATCTTCCATCTGCTCGAGCAAGCCTGTCTTCAACCAGTGCCTCAATCTGCGCCGCTTTGGGACAGAGGAATTGTAATTTCTTCGGGCTTGCTGAGGCTTGCCTTCAATACTGTGACACAGCAGATGTGGTATCTATCATTTCGTCATACTTTACTAGTTACACAAAGTTACAGTATACGATGTAATGCTACATGTTGCGATGTAGTATTTCTGGTATCTTGTATTGTAATTTCAGCTCAACTTATCTTATCTTTCTTTGTCTTCATTATTGTTGTTCATCCCATGTTATCATGTACCACCCTCTACTTTTTATACTTCCTCTTATCATCTTGGTCTGTGATTTGCCGTGTTATCCTACTTCATATGGTATGATACTAAAACCTACAACTTAAGTAGATCGCATTATACTGTGTCTTACCATACCATGCCATACCATATCACATTGTCTGACATCGTACTGTATGGTATGACTTTGTGTATTATGACATACCATGCAATATCATACCGGAAGACATTTGGTCTAGCACATCATGTTGTATCTATATCGCAGCATAATGCTTGTTTCAAATCATATCGTACTTCTATTGTCTGCGAGATGGGGGTTTCCGAAAATAGGGCACCCTAATATTGTACCCTAAATAGTAGGATCCTTATTATAAGGACCCCAAAATAAGGTAACCCCCTAGTTTCGGAAACCCCCAGATAGGTATGCTACCGTGATGTACCATTCGTCCTTTCTGGTCCCGAGGCCGATGCACGCTCGGCGCGCGCAGCGGATCCGCCGGGTCAAGCGGTGACCTCTTCGCGGGCTGTGCTCTCTCTCTGTCTCTATGTGGGCACTTCTCTAAATTAGGATCCGTACTATTTGGGGACTTAGAAGGGACCCCAGTTTAGAGGACTACCCATATGTCTCTATGCGGTTTTCTTTTAGGACACTTTCGTCTCGTCAGCAGGAGATTCGCTAAGTCTCGAATGCCAAGCTGGCTGAGGTAGGCGGAGGCAAAAGGCAACTTGTGAAGATCTTTAGGGGTTGAAGGTTTAGGGGTTTAGGGTTCTCCTCCTAGGAAAGTTGACCAGACTTTTTCATGACCTTGAGTGGGAAGGCTTCTTGGACAGGAGCAGTGACATGACAAAGGCAAGTGCTGGCGATCACGCGCCTGCTGCCATTGGGTTCTGCACTGCCCGGGCAAACGCAGGTGCAGCGACGCGGTAACATCAGCTTCGAAGGATCTTCGGAGAGCGTGAATGTGCAGCTGCGCGTCTGTGCAATGACTCTGTCAGGCTGAAGGTCAAGGTTTCAATGCTACGG
The DNA here is from genome assembly GCA_905221635.1 of Symbiodinium sp. CCMP2456. Classification (NCBI taxonomy): domain Eukaryota; class Dinophyceae; order Suessiales; family Symbiodiniaceae; genus Symbiodinium; species Symbiodinium sp. CCMP2456. The sequence continues at coordinate 96,793 of CAJNDV010037407.1, read as the reverse complement.
ACGATGTAATGCTTGCTGGGAAGCTTTGCATCTTGTCTTGCGTAGACCCAACGCAGATGTCTGTAATTCAGGCTGGGCGGCTGCGAGAAGCATGACGCCCATAGCAAAAAGTGGTGCCAAGCATGCACCTGATATCTGCGTGCTTCATGTGACGGATCCGCCAGCTTATCAATCCACACCTCATCCAAGAGCCTGCTATTCGCAGCCGGTCTCGGCTGCGGTCTGGGCGGTGCCTCCAGGCTTAAAGCGGCTCCCGCTATCAATGCTAGCCAAAGTTGTACAAAGAGGCTCTTATGCCTTCTGACGCTTCCCAGCATGCTTGTGCATGGGTGTAAATGAGGCCTGCATGGCGAAGGCTTCACCGGAACCGCCCGGACCTGCAGCGAACAGGCCTGCCCTTACCGCATATCCCGAAGTGTGTAGGCCTTCTTGCCTCTGAATAGAGCCTCTTTGACTTGCAGCCCGACCAAACATGAAACGACCCAGGTGGCTGACGTTGAGGTGGCGGTGGCCGAGGCGGTTGGGTCACCTGGACCTGCAGGCGGAGTTGAGACAGGTCTCTGCTGATCACGACACGATGGACGTCGTTCGGAAACGGTCAACTTTCAAGTTTTCAAACACAGGCCGACAAACATATCATCCTGGCAGCTGCTACTTGTTGCTCTGTGCAATGGCCCTGAGCCGCAGGCGGTTCCACCGGCCGCTTCCTCGGCAGCACCTCCCATCGCATCGGATCTTCACCGAATTTCACTCCGTTTTCTATGACAGAGAATCACCCGGTGCCTAAACTTAAGGTCTGAGTCACGAGCTGCCCGCCCACTCGGGATCGTTGGAGCTGGCATGAACGTCCCTGGTGGGGAGGAAGCGCTGAGCTTTGCAAGCTTCTGAGGCCATCATCGGACCTCTCGCCTCTCACCCTCCGGTGCGGGTGGAGCCACCGGCGGAGGCAACGCTCCTTCCCAGCCGCCTGCGAAGCCGAAGCAGAACATCTGCGCGTGTTTGTGGAAGGAAGCTTTGGTGCTGCTAGGGCTGCCGTAGCTAAGATGAAAGGACCGCGACTAAAACTGACCAGACATAGCCCATGCAGGTAGATGCTTGAGCGAGCTACGGGTAATTACACTCTTACACAACTCTTCTGACGTGTGCTTGGCGTCAGCTTGCCAAAATCGATCGCATCAGTGGAGCGATCGGCCAGCAAACTGCAGGGCATAAACCAGGATGTCTGTTGTGGGTGCGTGTGTGCGTGCACGAGCGTGCGGGCGTGTGTGTGTGTGTGTGTGTGTGTTGTCGTGATTTAGTGTCCATCATATGCTACGACGCCTGCACTCGAGCAACTTCTCTTTCCACAGCCTGGCACGGGCGCCGGTGAAGCCAGAATCTCCTCGGGGGCCTTTCAGCGCGATGCGCAAACATCTCTGAGGAGCAGGTTATCACATTCCAGTGGCGGCCTCCGTCTCAGGCGCCCTCGGCGGCACGGAAGTCAGCTGAAGTTGTTGTGGCATTTGCATTCCACTTCTGCCGGGCACAGCGTACTGTCGCTTACCCTCCAAGGCCGGATGCTAAGGCTGCCACCCCGCATCGGTAGCGGAGCCAGGGAAGACCTAAAGCCAAGGAGTCGCGAGGGGATTATCAGAGAGTAGGGGCCCTAGGGGGCCTTAAACATGGTCTATCCAGCGGCTTAGGCGGCTTCTCTCCATGCTAAAAAGAGAGACCTCAAGTCTCAAGGCGCCCTTTTAAGGCAAGGCCCGGGCCCCAGCCGCCGAGTCCGGGTCGGGACATGCGCTAGGCTCCTCCAAGGATTCGGCCAGTGATTGCCTCAGACTGGGAAGTGAGGAGCCCGGATGAATGCGCCCCATTCGTCCCATGATGTTCTGAATAAGCCAGAGAGGTGCCAGCTGTAAGCTGCATGAGTTCTTGCCGGCGACCAATGAAGTTTGGAACAAAGTACTCTGTGAAGAGGTTCCTTAGAACATATGTAAGCACATCCCGGCCGCCACCCACTCAATGTCAAGCCGAAACCATAACCCCTAAACCCGGACTCCGTGAGACCGGTCCAGACCTTCAGTCCATCCCACTATCACGCGCTGAACGAGTTCTGGGTTCCGAGCTGCATCGCCAAGGCGAGTTGCTCATCCTGGACTTCTGGGATGTGAAGACCTAATGGTCCCACAACCCTGAATGGACAAAGCAAGTCCAAACTCAGCCCAGGCCCTCCTGAACCTCTTAAGTAAGGTTATACGTCCCCTAATTGGGGTTATAAGTCGTTACCTTAGTTATAACCCTATACTAAGTCCCATGAACCTCTAAGGCACGATGCAAACACCCCTTAAAGGCCTTGAGAACAAGAAGTCTCTTCGGTCCTCTCCGAGGTCGTAGACAGATTGGCCCACCTGAAAAGAACGAGGGGGTCTCTAAGAGGGATGCTAGAGGGATATTGAATGGGTTACTGTACAGAAAGGTACTGTGGCATACACAAAGGGTTACCATAATAAGGGATATGATTCGATCCGTAAGGGTAAGTAAGTAAAATTTAGGATCTGTGTAGGCAAAGACGTCAGAAACTGACTTGCTGCAGATCGACGGAGCACTCTAAGAGCCCAGCCTCATCTGCTTGCATCGCGCGGTGGGGGTTGAATGGCTAGGTGTCGCTTGGCATCATGACTTTGTGCCAAGGTCCCTTTTTGCCGACGGGCCAGAGCTCTAGGACTCCGCTTGGTGCAAAGAGAGCTGTGAAAGTGTGGAATCAGACAAATTGCTTTCTTCTGGTTCGTCTATCTTGCAAAACTCAGACTCTGTGTGTGTTCTGTAGTCCAGACTGGGCTACTTCAAGATTCGAACGCCTGGCATAAACTGCAAATCGCGGCGACACCAGCACATGAAATCAGGAATACACGCATGAAAGGGGGCGATGTATCTTGTTGTACATAGTCCCTTTGTGTGTTATGTCTGTATGTGTGTATGCACGTGTGCATGTATGTATGTATGTACGTATGTATGTATGCATGTGTGCTATGTATACATGTGACTGTATGTGCATACACATTTGCAGATGTTCCTCCAGCATCATTGGGTGAATGGCTGAATGGTATACATACATATATATATATATATATAAAAGAGAAGCAAGCGGTGGCTGAGAAATTGAAGACCATGTCCTATGAAGATGTGATAAACACAGACTAGGGGGTTCCCGGTTTGAGCTCAGCTCGGACTCCTTGCATTTTCACAAACGTTTCGTGCTCATGGCTTGGAGAAGGATGGCCTGGACGGCCAACATATCAGGAAAAGATGAATTCACAAATGCCTCAGGTGCAACACCAGTGTGAACACCTGGTAAACAATAGTATCCTCGAGCCGACTCCGCGGTTTCAAACCACGAAATCTTCTCTTGGAGCTTCAGCGCTGATTGATGGGATACTTCGCTTAGGGCTTTACAGCATTGCAGTCTGCGCTTGCTGGGGTTGTACACTCTGGCAAAGAGTGACACCACAAGTATGACGACGGATCTGATCTGGCTCAAGAGCATGTTGCTAGATACAGATAACTTCAACCCTACTCGTGATCAAGCTGGAACACCTGTCACGTTTGCTGCGGCGCTCCTTGGCTGAAGCACGATATCGAACGACATGGCCTTCTCTCCTGCTCAAGCCATGTTATCTGCAGCTCGTGCGGCTTGTCGATGCGCTTCATGATGCCAGCGATGACCTCAAAGATAGGTGGGTTTCACATACCAGAGTCATGACTATGCTTTGCCATCTACATCGTTGACTGCAGCGAATGACCACTTCGAGCCACTCCAGAATCTCGAAACCCAGTAACCCTGTGCCCCAAAGCCACTGCGAACCGTGCAACACCCTATCAAGACAGACACCATACAATACAAGTAACAGAAAGAACCCTAAACCCTAAAACCCTAAACTCTAAACCCTAAGGCACAAGCGAACTTCTCCCCCGGGGCCTTGCCCGGCCCACACTCGAAGCCACGCTCGAAGCTTCCAGATCCCGCTAGGTCCTCCCAGGAGAGAAAACCTCAAGTGACTTCTACCACTGTCGCCAGTATTGCTATTGCCACTTTTTCCATCATAACAATATTCATTCTGAGTACCATGATATGTATATATATATATATATGTGTGAATTATGAATGGTATGTACTGTTGTCAACTGCAGTGCAGACCGACTCAGAGTGCTGTCGCTTCAGCGAACTTTTTCAGAAGCAATCGCACGTTGCCTAAGAGGCCGTGCCGCCTCGTAGCAGTTGCACAACAGACGTCTGGCCCTGCTGTGTTGCACAAGAAAGCGCAGTCTGACCAAGGCAATTCATCAACTTGGCATCAGCCCGGCTGCGCAGCAGCAATCGTACGACCTCCACTCTGCCAGCATAAGAGGCTTGAATGAGCGCTGTCTGGCCGATCTTGTTGGATAAGAAGAGGGTCCCCTTTGTGGTGGCCATGTCCTTGCTCGCACCGGCCTCTAGAAGAATGCTGACAATGTCGGCATTGCCTCGACTAGATGCAAACATAAGCGCCGTCGCTCCGCAATGGTCAACAGCATCCACCTCCGCTCGTGACTTCAGAAGCAAGCGAGCTATCTCCGTGTGGCCACTCAGGGATACGCGAGTCAGAGGCGTCTGACCGTCAGACTTGCTCCTCAGGGCCACGTTGGCACGGGACCCTAGCAATAACCGAACGATTCCCACGTGCCCATGCTGAACAGCCTGCAAAAGGGCTGCTTCGTTTGACTCGCCGCCGGTGCATTCAGTGTCAGCTCCAGCCTCCAACAGCAAACGAACGAAGTCCATGCGCCCCTCTGCAGATGAGCGGGTGAGAGCTGTCCACCCCCGCAGGTTCGGTAAGTTGACATCAGCTCCCGCATCCAAGAGTAGAAGAGCAACTTCCACATGGCCATGTTTTGCGGCCACCAGGAGGGGTGTTTCGCCGATTTCATCTGCCAGGTCTGGATCCTGGGGTTTCTGGAGCATCCTCTGAACCTCGGACGTTCGTCCTCTGGCCACGGCGAAGCTGAAGTCATTCCTCTGCTTCAGAGATGCGGAACCGAAGCTCAGCAAGACCAACTGCAGATCGACAGGAAGTTCCAGCCGTGCTAGTTTCGTCTCGTCGTCCAAAACAGCCCCCCCATCATGCAGGAGCTGCTGCCGGAAGCTGGGGAGACCGCACAGGCCCTGCAAACTTTTCTTCAGCGCTCGTACATCGCTCATCTGCCGCATCACTTCTAGCGGAATGGCGGCCAGTTGGTTCCCAGACGTCTGCCACACGCGCAGCGTTGCGGTGCCAGAGTCAGAGACACACTCCATGCTTGACCTGCCACTGTTGCACTACCACCGCGACTACTCAAAATACCGTGCTTACTCCTACTTGTCCCACTACCTTGATGCTGCTGCTGCTGACGCTGCTGGTGATGCTGCAACAACAACGGCAACAACAACAACAACAACTACTACTACTACTACCACTACTACTCCTACAGCCACTTGCTATTGCTGCTGCTGCTTCTTGCTGCTGCTACTGCTACTACACTACGACTACTACTGCTGCTGCTACTGCTACTGCTCCTACGACGGACGGTCTGCATGTGCAAGCACACAGGCCCATGCATTGCTAAGGCTGTTCTTGCTACAAGTATCATCGTCATTGTCGTCGTCTTGTTCATCGCTGTTGTCGTTGTTCTTGTCATCATTAGGCCTGACCAATACCGTTCTCATGATTCTATTGTTGCAGTAGTTGCGCTGCATCTGCTTTTCCCTTCTCTCGCTGCCGTTGCAGCTTCTGTGTTAAGGCAATTACTACCAGCGTTTGTCATTCGAACCACGATTGTGGTTGGAACTGCATCTGGTACCATTGAAAGCTTAGTCAGAATGGTTACAGTCAAACCAACCAATCCAATCCCTTCATTTACTGGATGCTGTGCCGTCTCGACATGTTCGAACTCAGGACAACGAGGATCGGGAGATAGAGGCGCTGCTCCTTCATCTGCGTTTCCCACCTGATACTGCGGCTGATTCATAAGCCCGGGGATACCAGCAGCAACAAAGGCGTTGACCGTTAACCGCTTCCTCTTGCTCTTCTCGATCGGATGAAAATGATGGCTTACGCTTTGACTTTGCTGCTGGATGCAGCTGTGGTTTCAAAACTCACTTTCTAAACAAATCCTGAGGCCTTCGGGCACGAGTGCAACAAATCTCACGAACATCCACTTGCCATGAATTGCAGGGCTTAGCGCTTAGGTTTGAGTGACACTGAGTAACATTGCCTGAGGGTGAGTGACAGTGCATCAGAGTGCAGCGTGTGCGAGTATAACGACCCGAAGAGCGGCCCCGCTCCAATTGCACTACTCATCTGCCATTCATTGTGCTGACACAGTGCTGCAATTGAGCCGAGTTTCTGCACAGGCGCTGTGACCTGTTTCGCAAGTATGGCCTGCACCGACACGGGCGAACTTTGCATGCACCCTAGGCCCTAACCGCACCACTGCTGCAGATTCCAAAATGCCTTGATCATCTCTGGATCGGAGTGCGACCTGGGCATACGGATGCGGGCATACTTCGTAGCACATGAAACAAGTTACAACTAGAGTCTCCCCTCAGACAATGCCCAAACATGCACGCAACACATTCCAAACCTTCTAAAGCAGAACCCCTACGAAAATCCACGCAGAAACCCCCACGGGATCGGGCTTGGCATCGACATTGGACACCACAGGAATCCGGGGCTTCTTCAGGTCAACACCTGGCAGAAGTCTGCGTGTTGTGTTTTTTGATGCCATCCAGGTGCGATTTCATCGCGGAACGAGGTTGGTATAGTACCCTAAATAATAGGATCCTTATTGTAAGGACCCCAAAATAAGGTACCTTCTGAAACCAGCTGAGAGCTGGACTCGCCAGCACTTCCTCGAGCTTTGCCACGGCGGGAGCCTCTGCGACCAAGCACTAGGAAGGGCATATGGGAGTTTCCGAAAATTAGGGTACCTTATTTGGGGGTCCTTATAATAGGGATCCTATTATTTAGGGTACTATATTCGGGTCCCCTATTTTCGGAAACCCCCATATTGCACGGCCACGTCCTCCTCGTGTCTCGCCTGACACTCCTCGCTAGACTCCGATCGGGTGAGGACGAGCATGTCATATGCGGGTTTCTCCACAGTGCGGTCCTGTTTCAGGCTCCTCCTTAGTGAACTATGCTCAAGGTCGAACAGATACCTCAACTTGCAATCCTCTAAGTCATCCTGTCCTCGGACAGTGATGAGAGATCCGAGCACAAGCCAGATCAGGCTCGGGCCATGAAGTCTGTGTGGAAGGCCCCAGCGACCGCCAGGGGAACTGCCATCCTAGCCTGCGACAGCTTGTAGTCTTCTAGAGTGTTTTGACTACGAGTAGAGGGTTTTAAAGCATATCACGCCGCAAGTCTGACAAGACTACCGAAGCTTCAGTCAAGCCGTAAGTGGCACCTCGGCAGACAAGGGTCTCTCAGTGTGCAACTTCCATCATGACTCATGACAGACACCTGTCTGATGCGAACCAGGCAACTGCAAGAACGCTTGCAAAACCTGCCTTGAATTCTGGCTTGGCAATCTCGGCAAGCTTGGCGCATGCTTCCTTGTCGCCAGACACCTGCATTTGTCTTTGCAAGCCGCGCAGGCGTCACCCTAGCTTGCCGCCAGACGTGCAAGCCGATCGCCCGGCGAACATCGGCACTACATGCGCTTCATTGCACTTCGAAAGAGGCTTGATCCAGCACTTGCTGAGGTCGCAGCAGTATAGTTTCCCTTGCACAGATAATTGGCCACTTGAATCCTGAGCCGACGTGCAGCCAGTGTGAGGAGGATCCGCCAAACGCACCATGCGTTCAGCACGTTGTCGAATCCAGGTATTTCGGCGCAGCAGCATATCATCATGGGCTTCATCTACTCAGATCTAAACCCTACACCCTACACCCTAAAGTGTAAGCTATTGACATCAACGATCTTGTGCCCAGCAGCTTCTTGCCAGAATCCTCGGATGCTTTGGCACAGAGCGCTTCTGTCTTTTCAGCATCCAGACCTCAGTCAGGTTGGCCCATTGCTGGCATGTCATCAGATCACATGGCCTTCTAGGCCTCCCACCTATCACACTGACCATCCCGGACTCTACGGCGTCGGCAGCCGCCTGCATCGCCTCACCTGGGCGTGTTGGCTCCGTCTTACCACATACTGAAATTCGCTGATTCATCGTGGCGGATGCCTTATTCAATGCCTTCTTAGAGGGTCTGGGCTCAGAGCTGGAACAACCAGGATCGTCAGAATCTGAGCCGGGAACCACGAACCTTCGTGATTTTCACGCCGTCCTCGAAGCCTTAGCCCGCAGCTCCAAGGATGCACAACCCCACCCTCATCCTGGCCCCGCTACCATCCCGTCCCCAAGTCAGCTTTTTGTTGCCAGGCCGATTCATCCGTAGCACAGCTAACGGAGCACACTAAGCTATCAGCACAATGTAATCATTATGTAAGCCCTCTATCGATCGATCTATCTATCTGTCTAATGCACACATCTATCCATCGATTGAATCTATGATTCCGTCTAAGACATGATCTATCTGTCTATGTACCCATCCGTCCATTGATCTACGATATATCTACACTTACTTCTGCCTCTGCATGTTCCCATACATGGAGTAAGTATTTGTATGGTAGCTCTACTACACTCTAATGACTCCGCTTTCATGAACTGACAAGGATACCTGCAGCTCTCAGAGCTCCGAGTCGTGAGCGCCCTGTCACAGAGGTCGAAAGCTTATGCTGCAGTATACGTTAGTGAGGCTTAGGCTTAGGGTTTCTCAAGTGAGGGCTTCAGAAAAGTCGGAGTCCATGTTTAGGGTCTATGTTGAGATCCCCTCTTTTCCCAAGCCCAAGCTACGGTTGGGACATGAGATGTGGACTCTGTCTGGACACGGTAGGAACTCCGAGCATGGCGAGAACAAGGCGCGTCGGCCGTGGGAAGGACAGCCGAAGAGGTGCAGGGGAGCAGCCCCATCTGCGAGTTGCATGGAGTTGCACAAAGTCGGGATGATCTTCCAATCCGGCTTAGCACGTCGCAAACACGGGGGTGATTTAAACAGGGACACAGAGCCAGATCGATACCGAAGTGTCGATGCTTAGTTCCTCGTCACTGCTTCGATTCTGCGACAGACAGTGCAGCACATCCCAACCCCTTGCCCCAAAATCCTCGTGCTCGCCAAGTGCGCGGGCAAAGATGCCGCGCAGCGGCAGCTGAACGCCTGCCAGCCGCAGCCAAAGCTCACAGGCGAACCCCTGTAAAAGCTAGAACTGACGCCGACAAGTCCGGCCTACTTCTTCAATCTCGGGCCATGCATCCACGAGCTCCTGCAGTAACGCAGAGAAGCACCGCACCCTGCGTCCCTTCAGCCCTACAGCCCAAGCCAAAACCCTCAATTCCTTACTTCTTAAAGAAAAAGCACCAAACCCCAAAACCCTGAAAGCAAGAGAAAGCCTGAAGCCCCAAGCCATTCTCAGCACTCCTGAAAGCCGGCTTCTCCATCTTCATCGCGGTCGGCGAAGTGCAGGATCTGAGGAGGTCGGGCTGGCTTAGGATTCAGGGACGGTGTAGTCCGAAACCTGGAGTTTTGATGCTACCAAGCATTTTCCAATGCGAGGAAGCTGCGCCATCAATGGCTTCCTCGAGGAAGAAGAGCCCGCTCTCCCAGACCATTAGCTCTTGGAGGTCGATAGAGCCATCCTCGTTACCTCAAGAGAAGCAGAAAGTGAGTCCGGGAAGCACCAAGATTCCTCCCGAAAAGGGACAGCGATCTGTGCTGCTTGACCAACGCATGACGCATGCCCCATGCAATCTCAGAACAGAAGAACCTGGAAACAAGACAAGTTAGAACTCTGAGAAGAGTGACTATCCAGGGCGGCAAAGGTGACGTTGCGATCACGAGGATCTTCATCGTGGTCATGGTCGTCATCCGGCCGCAGGTAGTCATGCCAGAATTCCTGTGCAGGGCTTGTCTTACCAAGCCTGCCTTTGCTTGCATTGGATGGTGCTGCACCAGCCCAGAAAGCTGTAGGTCTCTGCCTTCAGCGAAAGCTTCCCATCCTGCAGGCAAGCGTGTTCTGAGCCCTGACCATGCCCTAACCTCTACTGTGCTTCAGTCTCTTCTAAGAAGCAGAGGTAGGGCAGGCAACCCTGGGCTTTGCCTTGTCCATATCTTTGACGGCGAGGACAGACTTCGCCTCTGCTTCTAAGACTTTCTCGTCAATGCCGTGGCCATACATGGCCACCAACTCCTCTTTCTTCGGTATTAGCTTGATTTCAAGCAAAGAGTGAGCCTTTTTCAGGCATTATAGGCTCAGTGATGTGAAGCAGCACTCACTGCCAAAGAGATGCATGTGCTAAGAAGACAGGTCTTGGCCGTCTCGTCTCCTCACCCTGCAGCTTTCCATCGCCATCGGCATCGGCAAGCTTGAATTTCTCCTGCGCAAACCCCGGTCAACCCCCGCTCAAAACTCCGGCAAAGTACACTTTCTTATCGACAAGTAAATATGCACAAGCAATTTGAGCAAAGCGGTCCCGTTCCAAATTTCGAACTCTCTCCAGCTCTTGAGGAAATTCTTCTATTTCCCACCTGGACAGTGCAAGGCATTGCGGCAAGATCACGCAAGATCATGAAGCAGAACGAGCCAACTCTAAACCTTGCATGCCGCACGCGCTCATGTCGTCCGGGCGACGTGGACATGTACTTCTCCAGCTCTTCCTTGCTTAGAGCGCCATCCTCAACAGGTGTTCTCCGACCATGGCTCTGCCATGCAAGGCTCTCTCCACACGCATATGCACTGGCCATGAAACCAACCCATGATAACACATGTATATGACATATGCATACACGTCTGCACACAACCATATATGTCCATGTATGTACGTATGCATGTATGTATGCATCTTCTCAGAGGCGATCTGTCCTTGTCAAGGTCGGCATTGGGATCTACCTTCGAATAGGTCTCCCGCTCAATTTCTTCCTTGTAGTGGGCCTCCGGGGCGAGTTTATACAAATACGGCCCTCTCTCACCTCCGAGGGCCAGACCGCGAAGTTGAAAAGCTCCTCGGTTCGACTGTGGATCTATATATTTATGGATGCATGCAGGTATCATATGAACGTAAATAAGTATAAGCATATATGGATACATCAGTATACTGATATACTGATAGGTGCCGTAGGTATAGATGCGGCTATTTATGCAGATACAGATATTATAGATATCGATTTAGATGGAAAAAAGACACTTTGACTATCGGGACAGATATTCAGATACGCAGATACAGACACAGATATAGAAATAGATCGATGTACCTCTTGGTTAAGTGTATGGACCGGTATCCTCCTCGCTTGGAGTGTATGCAGACGGCTGAGAGTTTGAGCTGTGGGTCATGGGCCACGGGGGCTATTCTAATTATTAAGGCGCTAATTATTAAGGACCCTAATATAGAACCCTATTATAGATCCCTTATAGAACCCTTTAAGGACTCAGGCTTCGATCCAAAAGGCCTGGACATGGAGAAAGGGAAGGCTAAGGCGGCAGGCAAGTTTCCGGTTTGGAGAGCTTCTGATCATCGTTGGCATCTGCTTGCAAGAAGATATACCTGAGCAGAGACCAATACTGCCTTGACCAAGATCATACCTGAACGCTAGGCCCTGAACCTTTGAAGCCTAAACGCCGCTCAATTTCAGACATGGAGCATTCCACAGGATTGGAAGCTGAAGTGCAAACTGGTTCGTCCAGGGTTTCGGGTTTCAGGGCTTGTAGGGATCAGGGTAGAGGTTGCAACTGTCCCTGTGACTCCAGTGGGCGCCTGTAGCGAGACGTTGCGTGACAACTGCATGCCATGGGAAAGGCACTCCGTTGCAGTGCAGGTGCCACAGATCTGGCTTTGTCATCTCGCTTGTGGGGGAAAGCCTCAGGTCCTTCAGCAGCAAACCGCACAAGCAACGAATTTCGCCAGCTTGCAATGTGTGTGTGTACTACAGCATTCCGTATCATCGCGCAGTTGAGTCATGCCTATGCAAACATGATACCTTGCGCTTGTACGGTGCCGTGTTGGTAGGCCTGTGCGCCCCGTGCATGCACCGAACATTTCCCACGCAACGGCCGGGTGTCTTGCAGTGTTGCCCGAGGGCCTTGTTGTTCGCTGAGGGTGTGGGCCCTGTGTGGGGTAGTATTGCAGGGTTCGCCTGCTTTTCCAACTGCGTGCCCTGGTGCACTTTGAGGGGTTTGTCATGCCTGCCCCCTGTGGCCCAGGGTGGACCCGCGCGCAATCCATTGAAGTATAAGCATGCGTGCTCGGTTTGGAAGGGTTTGATGAGACATTCAGCTTTGGGCCTCCCCACTGTCATGATATTCTCTTGTGGTGCGTGTGCTTTCGGCGAAGATAATAAACGTGACTACATGCCCACCGGACCCTCCGAATTATGCCTCCTGCCTCCTCTTCTTCGCCTTCTGTCTCCGTCGGCTGTGCCACTGGCACAGGCTGCGGCACGGGGACATTTGCCTCTGACACGGGTGGCAGTCGAAGGGGATGCACGCAACCCTTCTGGCGCTGAGTTTTCACAGAACTTCGCAGATGCTTCGTAGTTTAACTCTGCATGCAGCCTGCGAGCAGTTCAGCAGGCGAACCAGCTCTAAATTCCAGGCCTCCGCAGCAATCTGCAGCACTGTGAGAGGCAGCAGCCCACAGAAAAACCACATGAGCATGGCCCGCGCTGGCCAATGGCTAACCGCCAAGTGCTTCTGTGGTCTAAACGATGACGCTGGAGCTTCTGCGTGCTTCGACTCAGGTCTGCTTCTGCCGCAACCGTACACTGCTGCCAAAGGTTCGTATGTAAAGGTGGCATGGCTTTCTTGCGTCGCATGCTTGTCAGTCCTTGAGCGGCGAGATAATTAATCAGCCGGGGCCAGGAAGATCGGTTGTGGTCAACCGAGCACATTATACTAGAATACTTGACGATTCGATGATGCGCAGTTTCAGGATCTCTGCCTAGACATGCAAGTCTTCTAAAAATCAACACCACGCCGTACTATATCTGTGCAGGACATGGAACTTTTCTTCTGCCTCCCACCACACCCTACCACTACCACTACCACTAGAAAATGCCGGAGCTCGAACATACAAAGCAACGGCGACAAAAAACGATACCAATTCGGGCCAGCTGTTTGTTTGTAGTGCAGGCATCGATTCAGTTGGTTCTGCCGAGTGCGAGCCATCACTCCAGCTCTTGCGTGTTCGTGCCGAACATCGTCGGGAAGTAATCGTCGTCGTACTTGTAGTGGTTGCAGCAGGAGCCGCAACCGTCGCAGGAGCGCTGGCAGCAGCAGCGGCAGCATAGCAATAATAAATATACCAGTAGTTATACGAATAATAGTCGTAATGCTAGTTCTCGTCGCTGCGGTTGTTGTTGTAGTGGTCGTGATTTCTGAATTTCTGTATGTGCCATGCTTTCAATAGTCTTCTTCATGCAACGGTCGTACTCCCCCGAACGATATACAGGGAATCTCTGTCATGCGTGAATGTCGCTAGCCTGCTCCGAATGCATGCGATTTCTGCAAGTCTGTCTGAGGCGAGGGGCTCAGTGCTCCGGCAAAGCTCAAAGCACCTGCAGTCCCAGCACAGGAAAGAAATCAAACGTGCTTTGGCTTGCACGTCGAAGTTCCGTGGTAGATGGTGATGGTAATTAAGCGTCGAAGCAATCCATGCGAAGTTGCTTCCATACCTGGGGGTCGGGCTGTACTCCCCCAGCGACAGACCCATGGCCTTAGCTGACAATATCTTCACTTGTATCGGCTGAGAATTTAGGGTTTAGGGGTGCGTCGATCTGCCTGTCTACGTACCCATCTGGGCTGCCTTTTGACTTTCCTGCATGTTCTGTCAGTTTTGCAACGCTATCCGTCTGAGAGCATTACATTCTGTGACAGGGTTTTCTGCCGATGTTTGTCTTAATATGTTATGGATTTACGAACCCTGAACCCTGAATCGTTAACATACGAAATGTCAGCAATCAATGTCAAGTAAACACACGGCCTGACGAAAAATGAATAAAACACATACAGAACAAACCATGCACCACCACCAACAGCAACGACGACGACGACAACAACAACAAGAACAAGAAGAACAAGAACAAAGAACGAACAAAAACAGGAGCACCATCTCCACAACAACTTGTTGCTTTTGTCTCTTCTGCACGACTGGAAACAAAAGCTGGTGCCCCATATGTTGTTCTGACGGGAGGCCTGTCGTTCCCCTTCCCCCTTTTTTCTCTACAGGACTCGAGACAAAAGCTAGGAGTGGCTTGTCACGTGCTCAGAGCCACTAGATGATGGGCCTGCCGGAGATTTGTCAACTCTGGCTTGTCAGGCCGAGCCTCCGCTGGTGTTATGAGCTGAATCCCCACCCATCGAGGAAGGCTCGTAACTGAGGAATTGAAGTCCGCCGCTATGAGGAGTGTGCCCTGCGCTGGTATGCGCTGCACTCCACGGGCGAAGTGCCTCAATACCGCTGCCCTGTCTGCGTGATTGGCCTGGACAGTTTTGGAATGTTTTATGATGTTTTGGACCACACATGCTGATATGCCGTCATGGCGGTCTGGCTCCGTACCCGTCGAAGCGGACCTCCAAAACTCGGCCCTGGGCATGCTCCTGCCATCGCATGCTCTGCGGGTTGATGGTAGGAGATAGCAGAACCATGACCCTATCTGCCTTAGTCTTGGACGGGCCGGCAGACTTGGAGTCCTTAAACTTCCTAGGCCGAGCCCCCTTCGCCTTAGTTCTAGGCTTTGGTCCAGTTCGTGCCGATTGCCCTTCCGCATTGGGATTCCGGGGAAGCAGAGGAGACACAGTACCAGCTGGGAGAGGACGTAGAGGCCATCGCTGGCCCATAATCCCGAGAAGCAAACTCAGTTGTAACAAAACAGAGTCTGCCTACGCAGTGCAAGTGAAGCAAGGCCCGTCCAAAGCACCACAGCTCCATCACGCAGCCCCTAAAGGCAGACCAAAACTGTTCAGCTGAATGGGGTATCCAACGAAAACTACCAAGTACCAGACTCACACCCAAACCGAAACATATTCAACCAGAAGGTAAAGAGCACAGAGACAGACACAAAACAGGGACCAACACCAGAGGCAGGACGACCATAACAACAACGAGGTGACATGGGACAAGTCAGACGGAATACAAACTAGCAAAGTTTCGACTCAACAAATCAAACTCAGCAATACTGCCAAAAGAAAACGGGCGGTACCGTTCTCCTAATTCAAACAACCGGGCGGTACCGTCTGTACTCAAGCAGTCGGGCGGTACCGACTATTGTCTTCACGGCACACACACATATCTAATAGCATCCACACGCCTGAATCATCTTGAATCAACGTCACGCCGAATATGCAAGCAGAACTGACAGGACAAAACAAAAGCACCAAGACATAATCAAAACCCAAAATGCGAAGCCAGACTTCCAGACACCTTGTTATCTTAGAAACTCAACGCTCCAGACTGTTGCCTTTTGTTTTTGCAATCGCAGAATAGGCACACTTCAACGCCGCTTGGGGTCTCGCGCCGCGTCCACCGAAAGCCGCTGTTGTGCCCCCCTCTTGGAACCCAAGTGCGCCGGTGCCCCCCCCAGCACTTTGCCTCCCACCCTTTCATTGGCCTTTCCCTTTGAACCACTCCCGAACCTCCTCCGTTCCCCATGTTCAGAAACTTTTAACGACGAGTGTAAGGTACGAACGTTCCAGCTGCCCCAAAGGTATTTATGAGCCCTTCGCCAGTGTGTTACTTGCGATTTCAGCCCCTGTCCGGGCTTCAACCTAGGACGGAAGCAACCCACGGACTCGGTTCGGCTGTTGTGTCCTCGTGCGGTAGCAACAAGTTAAGTGTGAACGGGCTGCCAACCCGAACGCACTGTCGACAAGCAGCCTACCCGAGACTGAAGTCCTGGGACCTCCCGTATCTCAGTTCAGCATACCTGTCCTTGGCCTCCGTTGGCCCCTCCTTGTTTACATTGAAAGAACGACAAAACAAAAGGTAAGGCCAACTAAGTCCAAGGAGAGCTCACCCCGCCACCGCGGTGAGGTGGAGGTCCTTTGGCGGGGTACAGGCCTGCAGTCGTAAACTCCGCAGTCTCCTTCCGTCAGTTTCCTGCAGAACAAGAACGTCACAGGTCTGCAGGGCCTCTGTGTGCAACCATGATTTGACCTCCGACCATTGCTGTTGTACCAAATGCCCGGCATTCCAAGATAGCAGGCGTATTTCTCGCCTAGCAAGTCCCGCCCGAGGCCGAAGCTTTTTATGTGAAGGAAAAGGCGCTGAGGGCGGGCAGTTGCCCATCCGTCGGACCTGGGTAGGAGTGAGGACTTGGCCTCGGTACGGCACTGGCTGTTGCTTAGCAAAAGCAGTGCGACACGCATGCTTAGACGACTTTTTCCTCATCTGAGAATAATTTTGTGAGTGCACTGGCAGCAATGCCATCCGCTGCTTTGGTCACACAGCAGGAGATGCAAGTAAATGTGACTTCCTCCACCGCGCGGAAGGTGGAAACCCTGCGGCCTGCCCAGTATGCAGTGCCATAGTTAGGAAGCAAGGTCGGCACCCACAGCCTGTTCCGAAGCTTCCGCTAGCTGCACGGCCGTTTGATCCGTGGCGGCTACAACAACGACAAAAACAACAACAACAAACTATTTATGTATCCATCCATCCATCCATCCATCCATCCATCCCTATACACAAGTACGATCCGAGAGGATCCAGTTCATGCACCCAACTTCGAACGCTTAGGCCGGCACAACCGTGGCTTCGTCGATAGCAGCAGGGTCCTCCAGCCGAAGCTTTTCCACCGCGGCCTGGATTGTGTTTTTGCTAATGCGCGCCTTGATGACCACGGGTTTTTGGCAGGTTTTGCGGGTTACAGGCTTCCCTGGTTTGGGGGGTGGGGTGGGGGGGGGGG
>CAJNDV010037407.1:54794-79690 GCA_905221635.1 Symbiodinium sp. CCMP2456 | reverse complement strand
CATCATCATCATCGTGCTTCGACACACAAAAACTCTGGTAAAGACAGTACCTTCACCTCATCTACATGCGCATCATCATCATCATCATCACCATCATCACCATCACCATCATCACCATCATCACCATCACCACCATCACCACCATCACCACAATCACCATCACCATCACCATCACCATCATCATCATCATCATCATCATCATCTTCATCGCTTTTCCTGTATGTTCCGTTTCAATACTCCAACGCAGCTGTCCACGGACCTTAGTCGGCTGACGGACAAGAACAAGAAGACATTTGTGAAAAAAGAGGCCGGCTGCTTGATGCGCATTCGGACGGGTTTTCAAATTCCTACTGGGGCCAGTGTTTTCGTGCTTCGGCACACAAAACCCTCGGTAAAACGGTCAATTGAATCATCCACAACAAACCTTTTCGTCAAAAACGTGCACACAATCCAACATTTACCAGGTTTTTGCAAAGCTTACCCAGGCACCGTGCCAAAACCCCATGATCATTACGGGGCGCGTTACCGTGCTTGTTTGGAGCTCCTTGTTCCGACCGCCGTACTGTCTCCAGGCCCTACTCCGAAGGCTTAGTAGACCAGGAGATATTCGGTCTCCTTTACGCACCTCCACTTACAAGGAGGAAAAGCGAGCAAAACCGAACCCATTCGTTCCAGAAAGTTCTCGACACCGCAAACTTTAGAACCTAGAACACAGAACATCAGAGCAACATGCAACGAATGGATCGCGCGAAACCAAGAAGTACTTTGCACAAGCTTGCATCGCCGGACCCTCTGAGCGAAGAAGGTTGCCTCGGCAGGCCGTCACGGGCCGAGGAGCATGCGCTCCTGCCGTCGCCGGCGCCAAAATGGTGGTTGCTCACTGTACTTGGGCAGTTTCGGCAAAATCATCCGGCACCTGTCTCTTACGAATCTGGCGAAAGTGGAATTCATCATCGGGCCAGGGAAATTCTCGGGGCAGACGACCGAACCTGCCGGAGTATTAGTGAGGTGTGCCAGCCGAAGATGCACCAGTCTTATCTCATCCCTTGGAGGCGTCCTGACGGTCGTGTCGTTCTGAACAGGTACCAAGATGACATGTACCTGGTAACCATCAACACGCTCCGTGTCCATCAGCAACTTGTTCCTGCCACCTTCGAGACTGGTACATATCTCATCACAGGGGTAGATGCCAAAGTCATACGCACCTCGTGACCCTTTCGGGCCCGGAACGATCCATCGGCTCTCCGGAATGGATATCGCCCTGTAGTCGTGGCTCCCGATAGTCCGATCCATGTAGGTGTTGATATTAGGATGCTGGGGACTCAAATCCACCCACTCGTCCACGTCGTTGTGTGCAACATACCTTGCCAAACCTTTCGCTCTCCACAAGCAGTGATTCTCCTCGTAGAGCAGCATAGGGCTCCATCCATGGCCGGTGATACCTTCGAGATATGATCTGAACAGGACCAATTTGTTGGAGTCGATGTAGGGCCAGAGCATATCTTCGATCGGGGAGAAGTCCTTGTCCTCCAGGTACATCAAGACCATGTCGAAGCCGATGAACAGGCTGTATTCCACCCAATTCTTGATGTACGGGCCCATGCTTCTCGGCTCGCACACGACTCCAGAGTGCGGATTGCTTCCTGTTCTCAGGGTTCCGGTGCAGACGAGCGAGCGAATCGGAGTCGGGGAAAGTGGCTCATGACATACCCGAATCTTCCCCCAATGTGCCAGAATCTTGCCCGAAGCTGTCGCAGTGATGTTCATCAGCAAAGGTTTCTCAAGCCTGCCGGCAGCCACGTTACCAGCATCGCACTTCGCCACGATTAACTGGTAGAAGTCATCTCCTCGTCCCTTGTTTGTTCGGTCTTGCCAGTTCGAATCTGCTGCCGTGTGCAGCAGGCGTGAGGGGTTTTCGGGTGAGACCCAAAAGCAGTTCCACGTGACGTTTCTGGCAAAAAGGACCTGCTTCTTCCCGACAGTGAACCCCGCACCATCAGGGCGCTTACCTTGCAGTCTGAATTGGATATACGCAAATTGGTTGGAAGGGTGCAGAAACGCATCCAGCAACATTAAGCCCGCATGGCTGATTGCATATCTTCACGTCACTGTAGTTGTGCTCCATGCGGTAAAGCCTGCCGCTGAAGTCACGCTTGCACGATGTCATATAGTCATGTAGCAAGCTTTCTGGCAGGCGGTTCGTGGTGCTCAGCGTATTGAAGCTGCCGGCACTTGTCACAGCAACAGAAGACGAGTTGCTTGTGCTCATGAACAGGCTCGCAGCGCTCGTGCTGACCGCGCCCATCGCCTCACTCGTCGCAGTACTGGCACCACTTGGCGATGGATCCGAATCATCCGAAAAACGATCTTCAACATGGGTTTCCCCACGTTTCACGCACGCATAGTTCAGGCAGCCCCACAACCACACGGCAGAATAATAACTGGCAGGAAGTAAACCCAGCCCAACAACAAGCGCCACGCATCGGCACATGGCAGGGTCTAGGGTTTACATACATAGAATCACCAAGTTATCCGCCGCCTGGGTTTAGAGACTAAAGGTTTAGAGCTACCCTGCTGGACTGTGGACGTGGTTCGGCATGTGCAAATCGTATTAAAATACTCTGATGGAAGTTCGCACAGTGTCGGAACACCAGAAGCCGAGGATACTCTCGCGATGGTAGGGTCCATGTCTTCAGAACCCTTCACAAGGCACCCTTAATTTCTAGAAGCCCCAAAATGTAGGACATCTGTAGAAAAGTGCTGCTTCCCCGTGCGTCCGGACCATGGACGCCACGAAGATCGCCGGTTGAGAAACGGCAGTCTTGTCGAGTTCCTGCCGATGGCTGGAAATCACTGCACAACTTCAGACTTTCTCCATTTGCGGATAAGGATGATTCAGGGTTGACATTTTCTGCAGAGGATTTGTCAGCCACTTCTGTCAGCTTCACTCCGCAGGCCTCCTTGGGGCCGTTCACGCAACGGTCAAGCAGGTCATAGCCTCCCAGCGCTCAGAGGACACTTCGACTTGGGATCCGGCGCCCACCCCATCCACTCCTATGATGTCGCTGGCGGTCTCAAACCTGAGGACATGGGAGTTTCCGAAAATAAGGGGTACCGTATTTTGGGGCCCTTATAATTAGGATCCTACTGTAAGCCTGAAGAGTTTGTGAAGATCCGCTGCCAGGCTGTGACCGTGCGATTCGTCCGGAAGGCACACGTGTTCGAGCAAAAGGTGCCGCTGCTTGTAGCAGTCTTGATGTTTGTTTGGGTTACCGCTACCAGTGGCAGCAGTAGCCCCTCCTAGAAGCTGTCACTGGTAGCGGAGCCGGTGCGCTCCATGGCCAGCGGAAGCGATGCGGACCCGTGGTCCGCGCCTGACAACGACCCTTGGGGTCAAGCGCCACCGGGCACAAATGCAGAGCCTGCACGCGAAGACACTGCGCAACCTACTCCTGCTGAAAATGAACAATCCTGGGAAGCTCAAGGAAGAAGGGACTCAGCCGCTGGGGCGTCTGAGCCTTGGACGAGGGAAGATTGGCAACCTCAGCAGCCAACTTGGAAACAGCAAGATGCTAGCAGCGACGGCAGCGGAGGCACCCATGATGGGAGCGGCTCCGGACCCAGTCGCCACACCTCAGATGCTTCGTGGTGGTCGCGGTCTACATGGAATGACGACGGACACTGGGGCTGGGACCAGTCCTGGGAGCACGCGACACCAGGACAAGGAAGCTGGAAGTGGCAGTGGAACTGGGAGCCCCATGACTCCCAAACTACATCCTGGACTACGACAGGCCCAGGGAACTCATCATCTACATGGACCACGTCCGCTACGACGGCACGGTCGTGGGATGGTGGTCACGCCCCTACAGCCGGGAATACCACAGGTCCCGGGAGCTCATCATTTACATGGACCACGTCCGCACCTACGGCACGGTCATGGGGTGATGGGCCAGCTGGACGGCGCGACGAAACTACTTCGACGAGTATGTCAACCTCCGGAGGCCCTCCAACTACCTGGACCTCGGGCCCCTCGGCGGAACGACCCTGGATTATGTCATCCCATGGTGGAAGTGGTGGCATGGGCGGAACCAAGGGCCCTTCCGAGCGACTCATCGTGCCATCGTTCAGCGGCGACACCGAGAATGGGGGTGACCTCGGAAGCTCCGCACGAAGCTATCTCCGCCAGGTTTCGGCCTGGGAGAAGATGACCAAGCTGGCGCCGGACCAACGCGCTCTGGTCCTCTACCAGCATTTGGCTGGTTCCGCATGGGTGAACTCAGAGTCTTTGAGCGTGGACGAGCTAGCAAGCCCCGACGGTGTCAACAGGCTTCGCGAATGGGTGCGTCAACACTACCTGGATGTGGAGGTGACGCAGGTCGGCAGGTCACTGAGTGACTTGTTCAGAAAATTGCGCCGCCGTCCGACACAAAGCTTCAGGGACTACGCCGCGGAGTTCAATCGCCTGCTGGCCAGGGTGGTGGAATGCGGATGCGCTCTACCTGATGTGGCAAACGCTTGCCTGTTCGTGGACAGGGCGAACCTCGACGAGGCGACCGAGGTCAGTCTTCTGGCCAGCGTAGGGAACAAGTACGCACTAAGAGCTCTCCAATCTGCTGCGATCGTGCTGGACAGGTCCATGCGGAAACCATGGGAAAAGGCCGGGGTCCGACCGCGCACACAGAATGTGAACCACGCCGAGGGGATCGATGAGACCAATGCGAGCGACTCGGAGATGGAGGCCCCGACCTACGACGACCCCGACGCTGATGCCGGGGACCTGTACGTGAGCTACATGACGGCGAAGGCCAGGTACAAAGAGGCTACGAAGGCGAGGGGCGTCGAGACTAGGATCGGCGACAAGGAGAAGGAAGGAGAGGCGAATCCCGCTCGCCGCGCCGCCGAGAATAAGATCGCCCTGGCAAAGGCCAAGTCGCACTGCTCAGCTTGTGGCCAGAAGGGACACTGGCATCGCGACGAAGTGTGTCCGAAGTTCGGCAAGGGACAATCGGGAGCGAGGACGCAGACAATCCACGTCACCAACGAGGTGTATGAGTTGTGCTTCGGCGGCGCTGGCGACCTCATGGCGATCCTTGACACCGCGTGTTCCAAGACTGTCGTCGGCACCAGCTGGTTCCAGAAGTACCTCAATCACACCAAGGGCGGCGGCTATGACGCCGAACTGGTCCATGAACGCGAAAGCTTCAAGTTCGGCGCCGCAAGCAAGATCTACGAGTCCACGTATGCCGCTGTGATCTATATCCCCATCGCCTCCCAGGTGGTCGCGGTGAAGGCCTCGGTCATTCATGGAGGCGTGCCATTGCTGATGTCGAAACCTGCCTTGACCCGTTTGGGCCTGATTCTTGATTTGAGCCGCAATGTGGCGACGTTCCGTACCTTGCAGAGCGGGGAAATTGCCCTCCTAGAGACCCACAGCGGCCATCCAGCCTTGAAGGTTGACCACAGCGAGATGGCGAAGCCAGACCTTTCCAGGCTCCCGACCACTTGGGAAGCCCATGGGATCGAGATCGTCAGCCATCGCGAGGTATACATGATTGGTTGCACTGGGGATGGTACGGATAGGCCTACTGACTCTGTCACGGTACCCAAGATCTTTTACGACAAGAAGATAGATGGAGCAGTTAGAGACATGTTGACCAGTGACTTGTTGAATGAAGAGACCTTTTCATCTTGGTGGGCTACAACCGAAATCACGAATGACTTCTGGTTAGAGTTGCCTCACAAGCTAGTTCGTGTGCATGTGACACCCCGCAGAAAGTTCTTCGACCCCCGACGTTGGGAAACTAGTCAATCACATCTACGTGAACTACTTCTCGCACAACTTGGCAGTATGAGGGAAACCTGGGGCATCGGATGTCTGTCTGGTCGCATGTTGTCCACCGTTAGCGAGCTGTGGCAGGATCGTGAGCAAGGTGACTATCCGACTCTATGGGTTGGCCGCAGTGTCTTCAACCGAGCCCAAGCATCCCCTGTTCCGAGACCTCCCGGCCATGGTTGCAGTATGGCAGATGACCAAAGGACAGTTGATCGCGGAGTGCAATCGCCGCGAGCTGGCCATCAGTCCCGAGTGGACGTGCCCCGAGCTCCGGACCATCCTCATGGCCGACATGGACTACGAGAAGCGGAACACGACCGGGGCCGTGCCGAAGAAGCTCTCCGGGATGAACTTGTCCGAGCTGCGCGAGGAAGCAATCAAGATGAACCTGCCGGTTCACGACAAGGAGTCCAAGGGGACTCTGATGCTTCGCATCCGGGACGCGGCCGCCCCATCGAGTACAGTGATGACGGTGGGAAGGTTCCGCGGGACACCCTTCAACGAGGTCCCGGAATCCTACGGAGCCTGGGCTTCAGAGGAGGAACGCCAGAACGGGGACAACATGCACACCGACCTGAAGCGCTTCGTGAACTGGAGGAGGCACATGAGAGCACAGCCGAAGGCGAGCATGACGCCACCGAGATCGGCGGCGAGCTACCTGGATGTGGAGACCTACGCAAGTGTGCCACCGCCACCGATGAGCGAGACGGGGAGCTCCTACTGCAGTGGAGAGCGTGTGGAGCGGCTACAGCGAGCTGCACGATTGGAGACCTGTCCGTCCTCAAAACCTGGCACCCGAGATGGCCGCCGCGAAGGCAAAGGCACGGGCGTCCCGAGCACGGCCGCCACCCGGAGAAGAACCCACACGCATGGAGCAGGAGATCGCCGAGGAGACGCTGATGGAGATCCATGCCCTGGAGACACGACTGGCGACGCTCCGCGATCGGTGCGGTTTGCCGCCCCAGTGAGTCCTGGTTCTGAGGAGATCGACGAGAAGCGCCCATTGGGCGCGCACGCCATGCACCACGAGCACGACGAAGGCTTTCAATCATGTTCCTCTGGATCGGAGGACCTGGTCAACGACGCCTTCTACGTCTCCCGACGACAGGGCCCCGGGCGAGATCATCCTGGAGAACAACTTGCTCGCCAGAGGCTGCAGGAGGGTGATTTCTCCGGAACCACGTTCCAAGAGATCTTGTCTTTGTATGATCTCGCTGGAAAGCACCAACGACGCCAAGGCATCCATGGACTACCTGAAGATGGCGGGCGGGCTACGTTCGGATACTACGCCTACGGCACCTTCAAGGGGATCACGAAGCGGACTTTGCAATGGCCACACCTCACTGCCTACTTGAATGGAGTCATCTCCGAGTATGTCGGCGGCGATGATCCGGAACAACGAGAGCCTATGTGGTCCTCCATCGCCCTCCTCCACAATTGCCCCGCGGCGATGCACACCGACAAGAACAACGTGAAGGGGAGCCACAACTTCGTTGTCAGTTTCGGCCAAGGCGAGGGTGGCGACATGTGGGTACAAGAGTCCGGAGGTGGAGTGTGGCGCCGAGATGCAAAGGGTCATGAAGTCGAAGGGCGAATCGTGTCGACCCACGAACAAGGCTGGGAGTTTGATCCTCGGCTACGCCACTGCACTGAGACCTTCCATGGAGAAAGATGGTTCATTGCAGGGTTCACGGCCCGGACCTACCCCGACTCCAACAAAGAAGAAAAGAAGCTACTACGCGAACTAGGGTTTCCCCTTCCCAGCAAGTCACAACTCAGGTGCGACCGCCAACGAGAGGAGGTTTCCGTGAAGGCTAGCGAACCGAGCGCCGAGTGCCCTCTGAGTTCTTCTACAAGGCCGCGCAAAAGCTGCAGGCGCAACATCCGCAAGACCGCCCTTCTGCTGAGCGTTCTACTCACAACGGTCCTGTCCACCATGGCCGAGGCGGCACAACTCGCCCTACTACCTCGGTCTGCGCCGAGCACACCTTTGCTAGAGGTCGGCGGGATTTCGGCCACGTGTAGACTCGCCGAGTACGGGATCTGCGGTGATCATTTGGTGGAACCCATCGTGGTGGAGGACGTCCTGCACAACGACCACCCCTCCGACTGTGACATCGGATACCTCGAGGCGGCGGTCATGAAACACGAGCCCGGGCAACTTTGGATTCATGTTAAGGAGGAGTTCGGGGACGGTGCTGCCTACAACGACCTCGTCGAGGCCGTTAGTTATCAATTGGGTGCTGGTCGAAGTGTGGTTTTCGAGAAAGAGATCGATGAGCCGAGGCTCTGGCATGACCTTGTCACCGGGTGGGAGAGCGCTGGCTATTCGGTCCGGCACGACTACACCGCCAACGGCAACGAGAGCATCCACGTGATCTACGACGAGCAGGAGTCCTACGTGAACACCGTCTACGCCGGCGAGGCCGAGGACGGGAGGGCCGCCCCACACCGAGTTGGAGATGAAGGAGAAGAGGACCAGCCAATGGCCAGGGGCGCTCAGGCCATTCGCTTCCCGCCGAGCGTTCCATCTACTGTGGCCGCAAGCCTAAGACGCCTCCATCAGAACTTGGGCCACCCGAGTGTGGCCGACTTTGTTCGTCATTTGCGGCTGGCAGGGGCCTCACGGGAAGTCCTAAAGGCCGCTCGCAACCTTGAATGCCAAGTTTGCCAGAGGACCCGGCGTCCTGCCATCGCCAAGCCGGCCAAGGTGGCATCATGTTTCCGGTTCAACGAGATGATTGGGACCGATTTGTTCTACATCCACGACAGCGAAGGCCAGCGACATCAACTACTTTCCATCGTTGACTTCTCCTCGGCCTATCACGTGGTTGTTCCCGTTGCCCGGAAGGACACCCCCACCTTGGAACGGGCCTTCTGCGAAAACTGGATCAATATCTTCGGGGCTCCGTCTGTGGTTGCTGTGGACATGGAGAATGGCCTCGAAAAGTCTCTGGGGAGGATCAGCGACTGGACGGGGACCCGTGTGCGCACGGCAGCCGGTCAGGCTCACCACCAGGCCGGCTATACCGAACGCCAAGGGGCTATCTGGAAAGAGATCTTCCAGAGGGTGTGCGAGGAACAGTCCGTCGTCAAGAGTGACATCCACCTGGCCATCGGTGCGGTATCGTCTGCTAAAAACCAGCTCACCAAGACGAGCGGGTTTAGTCCGTGCCAGCACGTCTTTGGGACTTCGCCAGGCGTACCAGAGGACCTACTTGATGGACCACATGCACTACCACCTGGAGAAGAGCCCATCATCGATGACAGACATGCCCGGGAAGTTGCTCTGCGCACGGCAGCCCGGGCTGCCTACTTCCATGTTCAGACAGATGAACGAGTCCGTCGCGCTTTAGCGGGACGAGCCCGGGTCGAGGCCAGAACGCCCGAGACCGGAGAACGGGTCTTCTACTACAGGAAGACCAAGAACAACAAGAAAGGCACCTGGGTTGGACCAGGTACCATCATAGGGCAAGAAGGGGCCAACCTATGGGTAACGCGCGGAGGACGATGTGTGCTCTGCGCTCCAGAACATGTTCGGCTGGCAACTGCAGAAGAACTCGGACAAGCCTTCAGTCTGCACATCGCCCAGCAGGATTTGGACAAACTCCTGAATGCCGACTCTGAGCAGGAAGATATGTTCATCGACGGCGAAGAGGAAAATGCCGACGGCGAGCCGCACGACGGAGCGGACGAGGGCTACGGCATCGGCGAGATCGCCATGGATATCGAGGAGGACCCCGGCGATCGACGAGGAGTACGGCGCGAGTTGGCACGAGTTCCCCCCATGGTCCTGAAGCGGCAGCGCAGAAAAGGAAGAGGAGATGAAGTACCCGCTGGTCCTGGTCCCCACGAGGCCCACATGCTCAAGAAGGCAAGAACGCCCCGCTCTAAGGAGAAGCAACTCGAGAAGGAGATCCCTTGGGCCATGATCCCTGAAGAGATGAGGCCGGCATTCCGCAGTGCGGAAGCAGTCCAATGGAAGGAGCATGTCGACACTGGCGCCTTGGAGGTACTTGACCTCGCGACCAGCGACCACATTCGCCAAACGGTGGCCGCCGAGAGGATACTCTCGTCGCGGTTCGCTTACCGCGACAAACACATGGGCCGACGACGGGCCGACCCCACATGCCCCTGGAAACCGAAATCCCGACTAGTCGTCGGGGGACATCAAGACCCGGATGTTGGGGTGACGAATGTGGTGGTGGATTCTCCTACGGTGTCAAGAGCATCACTCCTCTCGGTGCTCCAAGTGTGCGCTTCTAAAAGATGGAGTGCAGCCGCCGGAGACGTGCAGGCAGCTTTTCTTCAGGGAGTGGAACTACAGCGCGAACTGTGGTTGTCACAGCCCAAGTCTGGAATCGATGGCCTACATCCCCGCCAACTGGCACGGATACGCAAAGGGGTCTTCGGACTCTCCGAGAGTCCGCGGATGTGGTATGATAGGCTGTCGAGTGTGCTCCTGGGCGAGGTCTTCGAGGTGGAGGGCAAGAGCTGCAGACTGATTCCAAGTCCACTTGATCCCTGCGTGCTTATGCTACTCGATGGCGGACTTCCTGGCGAACCGCTCGCCTACATCTGCATCCACGTCGATGATTTGCTTCTGGTGGCGCCTAAAGAAGTGAACAGGAGGATGCAGAAGCGCATCAGCGAGCTCTTCCCGATTGACAGCTGGCTTGAGGACAGCTTTGAGTACACGGGCTCCTTCATCGAGGTTGGCAACGAGGGCATCACCATCAACCAGGCCAGCTTTGTCGACGGCCGCCTGTTCACGGTCGACGTTCCCCGCGGACAAGACGGGGCTGAACCGGCCAGCACCGAACAAGCTATAGACAATCGCTCCTTGATCGGAGCTCTGAGCTGGTTGAGTAGCCAGAGCCGCCCCGACTTGCTATGCGGGGTGACATTGTCACAGCAGCTCCAGCGAGCTCCCCTCACCGAGGACGTTCGGTTTGTCAACCAGCTCAAGGTCCGCGCAGAAGAGCACCGAGGCGAGGGCATCTACTTGCACGGCATCCCCCTAGACTCCGCCATGTTCCTCGTGTATCATGATGCCGCCTGGGCGAATGCCGAGCTAGAAGACGTGGAGGAAGGGTTCCAGCTGTCGCCAGAGGAGATCGATCATGGCACCCTGCGCCACTTGTTCAGCGAAGACAGACCCCGCAAGCCGAAGCGCGGTTCTTCCAAGGTGGCTTCCCAACTTGGCCACCTGGTGTTCATGACGGACCAGAAGATTCTCAACGGCGAGAAGTGCCGGAGCAGCCTACTTGAGTGGCGGAGCCAGTCGTGCAAGCGGGTCTGCCGCTCGACGTTCGGTGCCGAGACGATGGCTGCAGTGGAAGGGCTGGAAGGCGGCCAGTACATGCGAGCTCTCTTGGCCTCCCTAGTTTGTGGACGACTGGTGAAGCACGAGGAGATCCGAGAGAGGTGGCCAATGCTATGCTTGTCCGACTGTAAGTCCCTGCACGACTACTTGCACAAGGCCGGAACACCCAGGCTACCAGCTGACCGACGCCTCGCCATCGACCTGGCGGCCCTTCGTCAAGAACTTCGTAATGAGCAATGGGGACCCCGACTCCCACTCCAGTGGATCCCGACGGAAATGCAACTCGCAGATCCACTAACGAAGCCTATGCGGGCCAAAGTATGGTGGGAAACCCTGAAAGCCGGGATTTTGCTACCTCTTAAAAGAGGACTCTTCCAGAAAGAGGAGAGATGATTTTTACCAGTGTAAGCCTGAAGAGTTTGTGAAGATCCGCTGCCAGGCTGTGACCGTGCGATTCGTCCGGAAGGCACACGTGTTCGAGCAAAAGGTGCCGCTGCTTGTAGCAGTCTTGATGTTTGTTTGGGTTACCGCTACCAGTGGCAGCAGTAGCCCCTCCTAGAAGCTGTCACCTACTACTAAGGGCACTATATTGGGGCCCCCTATTTTCGGGAACCCCCGCATCCGTTTCTTGCAGGTTGGCGCCTTTCTTGGTCTCTGTCAGCTGTGTCTCTGCATGTCTTGAGATCTTTCTCAGACTGGTTCAGCCATCTTGTACCCCCAACTTGCCCTGAGCCTCCAAACTCGAAGCCTGAACCATCGAGCCTATAAGCTTTTTCCAAAGCCACCTCAGGGCGCGACATCTCCTTTGCCTTTGGAACCTCGCGGAGCTAAGCACAGGCCGTTGCAAAGCAAACCACACCTGGGAAGACCCAACTGAGAACCAGCAGCATTTGCTTTGTCATCCCGCAAAATCTGTCTCTTCGCAGGGCTCAGAGGCACGTCCCTGTGTGCGGAAACGCCTTTGGTCAGTTCCGGCAGATCTCTCTCTCTCTCTCTCACTATATGCGTGTATGTATGTACACATATAACCTGTAATTCCATGTATGCATATGTGACACAGGAGCATCGGTTCAAAGGATTCGGATCCGACTCCTTATCAAAAACTCGCAATGCACGCGCGGCGGCCTCATCCGTCAACTCCTTGCACATGCCAACGGTTTGAGCCCCTTGGCCTGCGAAGCCAAGTCAGGCCGCAAGAGAAAGCAGGATACATAGATATAGAGGTACACAAATAGAAGCAAGCAACTCGGCCTTAAATGCTAAACCCCCGAAACCCTGCACCTGAAACCTAAACCTTAGACCTTGAAGTCGTGGAAGCTGACCGACCTGCCCACTTTCCCTTCAGAAGCCCCGCGGCCTGGGAAGAAGAAGGCCGTTTTGTAGGAAAACCCGGCAAAGTCCTCCTGGCAAGCAGGAAGACGGTGGGTTCTGGGCTGGAAGCAATCGTTCCTTCACTGAGGCACCAGCACTTTTCCAACTGCGCGAGCAATGCGAGTGTTCAAAGGTGAGTGCTCATTCATGATCTTTAAAATCACGAACGCACCCCGGGGTCGCATGCGCTCAGCAGCATGTGCATTTGACACAATTTTCCGAGCCATGATTTCGCTGGCTGGATGGCTAGATCCTGAAACATGCAAGGCGAGTAGCCATAACATCCAGCATCCGATCATCACGAGCAGACCTGCTGCACTTCTGCAAAGCCACAGCTGTGCGGAGGATCCGCCAGGCTTCTGGTACCTGAGCATGCGCAACGGTTCATAGGAATCAGGACTTACGGGGTTTAGCTTCGGTGATTTAAGGGGCTTGCAGGCTCCTAGACATTCCGAGCCCTAACCCCTGGGCCTGCTCGTCGGGGTTGCACGCGGCCACCTGAGCTGCCTCCACGATCGTGGAAAAGTATGACTGGGTGCTGGCGGTCGGGACCAGGCCGGGAGTACCGCAGGTGTCTCGCCTGCAAGTCTTGAGTTCTATACGACCCTTTCCCAGCCCATTTTCCTGTGTCGGCCCCTGACCTTCCCTGCAGACGAGGCTCTGCAGCTTCCTCAGAACGTCATTGGCCAAGTCCTTGATCTGTTGGATCTCGTCCACCCGCTGTGACCAGGCTTGCGTGGCTGCAACTCGAGCGATGAATTCAATCCTCCGGAACTTACGGGAGGCCACCTGCCTGTTCCAGGCCGCCTCCCACTGTGGCAATCTACAATTAACTTGGTCGTGTAGGCCTTTGCAGGTGTTGAGGAGCAGAGCGGTCTGTACACCTAAACCGACTCCCAGCCACTGAAGAACGGGCGGAGACGTCAGCAGTTCCAGCCACACAACCATCTCGTTCAAGCCTACTGAATTCGAGGCTACCTGGAAGCCAAGAGAGCACGCAGGACGAGCCTCCAGGAGACAAGCATGAAAACTCTTGGCATACACCTGTGTCTCTTAAGCAAGCCTGAAGACACTTCACACAAACCTTCACCCAGTCTTTGGCACTCCGGAGCATATGCAAGAAGTCCACCATTGAAAGTGTCGGAGGCACATCTCCAGCACGTCGCGCAACAGCTGCTGCGACCTTGAAAGCAAGGCTTTCCAGAGCGAGGGGCGCTGTTCAAGATCTTTAAGGGTTTATAGAGGTTTATCGAATTCATTTTATGTTTAAAGCTGTCTGCTCGGGTAGGTCTATACGGGTTTCCAAAGGATTTAGCGTTTGTAGGGCTTTTAGGGTTTGTAGTGTCGAGAGCTTTGTTGTTTCTTTGGCAGGTAGCCGTACCAACAGTCCGGAAGTCGCCAAATGACTAACCTCACCTCTCACGCACACACACACACAGACACACCCACGCAGACTGGTCCAGGGTTCTAGAATTGGGGGCATCCCTTCTAAACCCACCCGGCAACGCCAAGGGCTATCAAAGCCCCAACTTTGATGCAAACCATCACACGCCCTTGCCATCACTGACACTTCATGCTAGACTCTGCACATGTATGTATGTACGTACGTACGTATGTATGTATGCATGTATGTATGTACATACGTACATACATATGCACGTGTATATATATATATATGTACACATGACATGCATATATATATATATATATCTATTTATGTGAATAATATGTTGAATTATCTGAGAAATGTGAACGGTGCCCCGAGGCTCCCACAGCGACGAGTCCCAGTGTCGATGCCACGAAGGCCTTACAGAGAAGGACTGGTCGAAGAGAGAGGACAGAACTCCACGGGTTTCGAGCAATTCAGGGTTTGGGGCGGGTATTGAAATCTGAGTCTGGGGTTGGGGGTATTGCAAGATAACCAGACTATGTGGGATTTCGAGTTTAGGATCTCGGAATGATATGTTTGGGCATTGTTTGGCCCTGCTTCATTTCAGTGAATCGGAGCTTGACCGGATATTGAGGCTTCTTTCCAATTCGGAGCGACTGTATTTTGTGACCACCCTGCCACTCTCAGCGAAGTGTTGGGGATAACGCAATTGACCTTCCGCTTGCTAAAGGCTCAAGACTGAGATCACATGCAAGGGATCCTGCGCGAGGATGCCCCTTCTACATGTACCTTATAGTCAGCTGCAGAGGTCCCTGAGAAGTTTTGAACCAGGCCACGGCCCGTCCTTGCCCCAGACGATGTCATTTCCGAGTGTGCGACGCTGTTGCCCCAACTCTCGGGTCGGGCATCAGGGGATCCTGAAGAGAAACAAGCCCCATGTTCTGCAAAGATGCCGCAGCTATTCCTGAACACTACAGGTTTGGCGTGCAGAGCTTGGCTTCTAGTTCTACAAGGAGGTGACTACTCGGGAGACTCCGCCCTGACCTCGTCTCTCAGCAAGCGGGGATCTGTGCGGAGCTGCGCGAGGCGCATGCGGCGCGCAGAAGGCGGTTCCTGATGTCGCGGGTCGCAGTGAGGACTTTGACATCACATGCAGGAATCAGACTCTAGAAGCTAATCAAAAAGTGTTGAACCTACCGGCACGAACAGACGCATGCGGACCTGCCACGAAGAGTGCTGCGAGCACCCGTGCAGGCCTGGCCATGACCTGCTGGGCGCAGCTGGCTACAGTCGACTTTCGATTCTTTTGGCGTTGGTACAAGTAGCCCGGTGTCGGATGCCTGAAAATGATGGCGCGAGAAACAAGAGGGTAGGACAAGGAACTCAACCTAAGCAACCTCCGCGCCAAACGCTCCCACCGGCAGAAACTTGTTCATCAGATATGCGAATACACGGGAAACGATCTGCTAGGACCTCCTAGCTTCCTAGGATCCAGAGACCTCTCATGGACGGCTTGACAGCTGCACATGCAGGCATCAGAGACAAGTGCGACCGATGCTCTGCCACATAGCAGGAGCCAGTTGTAGTTTCTGCCGCTGGCAATATACCATGACCCTGCTCCCAATAGCAAGCAAATCTATATTTCCACTTCTACTACACACCTACTTCTGTTACATCCACCTTTTTTCGAGCGCCCCTTTCCGTTCTGAGGTCATCCAGCCGTCTTCCCGAAACTGAGCTTCTGCAACCCGGACTTCTTGCATGGTTCCTGATTTTAGAATTTAATGGATCACCTCTGCCAGCATTGTAAGGACTCCTATATCAGCTTCTTCAACGCGGGCACTTCCATGTGTCGAATGTAGGGGTCCGAACAAGTCCCTTCCTCAGTCTATAGCATACCCCAAAGGCCTCTTCCAACCATGAAGGCCCCCCACATTACAGCCGACAAAGCCCTCTTCCTGTTCTTAAGGCCCCTGTGATACATGATGCATGCTGTTTCTGAGTTTAGGGGTTTAGGGCTTAGGGTTTAGGGGTTTAGGGTTTAGGGCTTACGAGTTTAGTGCACTGAAGCCCCGAGCAAGGCAGCTGAATCAGCTGTCGCATTAACAGGTCGCGACAGGTGCAGTCCCGTCGTGACCGGTGAGTTCCGGGGACCCCCATGAAACCTATAGGTTATACTTCATATCATATGACAATCTGATCTGATGTTGCGGAGAATTCTAGACCTTTGGGGATCCCCGGATCTTGGAATTAGTAGGGCTTCCCTCCCAGGGTCTCAGTAGGGCTGGAAGCGTTCGGAGCTCTTGGATTTGCTCTCGGTTTCTGGCGCCGGGGCCCCGGTGCTGGCGGAGCCGGGAGCTCCGCTGCCACAACCTGGATGAGGGCTGTACTGCTACTACTATTCATGAAAGTTCATCAGTATGATTGGAACTTACCGCGTTTTAACTTCTTCTTCTTCTTCTTAGTAATCTTATTGCTAGTGCTTTGGATATTGCTTGAGTGGTATTGTCTGCGGCTATCACATGCTATCATTGTGATTGGCATGACTAATGGGTATTATCTGGTCTTACGACATCTTTGGGGAGCGCTTATGGTTGGGTTCTCTTGTGACGAGCTGCTCGGTCCACCTGACGTGCCGCAGGATCCTCCACACCCAGTACAGCTGTTGCACGCGTTGCTACCGCCGCCACTGCAGCTGCTGCCACCGCAGCCCATGCAGCCACAGCCGCTGCAACCTCCACATCCTGCGCAAGGACATCCGCCACAACCACACCCCCCACAGCACCCGCCGCAGCCAGGACAGCAGCCGCAACCACAGCCGCAGCCACCACAACCGCCGCAGCCGCCGCAGCCGCAGCCACCGCAGCCACCGCAGCCACTGCAGCAGTTGCCACAGCCGCCGCAGCTTCCACAGCTACCGCCACTGCATCCACAGCCCGGACACCCGCAGCCACCACAGCTGCCGCATCCGGGGCATCCTCCGCACCTGGGCGACTGCTGCACTACAGACTAGAAAGACTTGGTCGAAAAGGTAACGACAGAAGCCATGAACCGCTTTGTTTTATCTCGGCTGAGCTCAAGACCCGCACGGGCCGCCGCACGCACAGCCTGGGCACCCACAGCCAGCACCACAGCCGCAGGCCCCACAGGGCCCACAGGCACCGCAGCCGCCGCAACTGCCGCAGCCACAGTTTCCGCAGCCGCTGCAGCCGCCGCATCCGCAGCCGCCACTGCATCCGCAGCTGCCACAACCTCCGCAGCCACCGCAGCCGCCGCAACCGCCACCACAGCCGCCGCTGCAATTTCCGCAGCCCATCATCATGGGATTCATGCCTCAGTAGAGGACGACTTCGCTTTTCCAGGCGATACGTGTTCAAGCCTCGAAAGCACAAAGCTGTGGCAGAGTTTACGCAGGAGGCAGGCCATGAAGAATTCCACGTGCGACGGTTTGCGTCTCTTCGGACACCCCGGCACTGATTCCTGCCTGTCTGGCCTGCCT
Source organism: Symbiodinium sp. CCMP2456 (assembly GCA_905221635.1). Taxonomy (NCBI): domain Eukaryota; class Dinophyceae; order Suessiales; family Symbiodiniaceae; genus Symbiodinium; species Symbiodinium sp. CCMP2456. The sequence goes on along the minus strand of CAJNDV010037407.1, from coordinate 62,271 downwards.
ATTTGGCAGCCCACAGAAAGCCCAGAAACTACAGCAACCATGCAGAAACGCGAGTCGGTCCAAGTTGCCCATCATCATGGGCATCATACTCATCATTGCCTCGCGGTTTACGGAAAGCTGTTCTCCACTGCGGCTAAACGGGAACCCAGTCATGAAAGAAGAGTATGCACCAACTAAGCCGGGATTTCGCATTTCCCTGCCGAGCCCAAGAAGCCACATCCAAGGCCTTCATCATGTTTCCCATCTGGTTGGAATCTCCGTCTTTGGCCTCTTTGCTGGAGGATTCACCTCGGCATCTTCCGAGAATCGGGGCAAGTCGGCTTTGGACCTCGGGATTTACTACAATCCTGAAAGTGAGGGTTTCTCAAATTGGGGGTGGGGGGGTTCTGATCGTAAGGATATTTTCGGGCGGTTTCTATCTAAGGGTCCCTGAATTTGGGCATCTCCTGGCAAACACGCCAAAGATTTGTCAACAGGTGTTGCTGCAAAGGGCTCACTGGCACTGCAGCTCGATAGGGCTAGTTTTAATGCAAGGGCCCTAGCTAGAACTTACACTTGGATTTGGGGGTATACTATACTATGCCAGTGTTCATAGCAGGGACTATACGGGGACACTAGTAACTAGCAGTAGCTACTCCGACCCCTACATTGGGGCTCTGGGTTTAGAGTTATCGATCAGTAGCAGGATCGAGAGCTCCTGGTACAATGAGACAAGCTTGAGCAAAGGCACTGTTGCCCGATCCTTGTTGCATGGCAGCAGCTGCCTGGACCAACACGATTGCACTATCTTGTGCTTTATCAGACGATACCACATGAAACCGAGATATGACATATGACATCGTGCTATTATGGTCGTAAATCTTGTTGTACCATGTTCTACAGTAGGCGCGACGACACGGGGGGAGCGAGCGACGGCAGACAAGCTGTGACATCCAACACCAATGCCAATGCAGAAGGGAAGGGTTTGGGGTTGCGTCAAGTTGTGCCACCGTATAAGTCCCAAACTAGGTCTTGTGCTTTCAATCGTTACTCCCTCCTCACCCACAACACACAAACCTCAATACACACGCACACAAAGAGGCATCGCACCTGCAGATACTTCTCGGCGAAACCCGACTCGTAGTCTTCATGGGTATCTTTGGCCTTGACGTTTGACATGGGGGTTCAAGTTTTTACAGACGAGGGGAATCCCTTACCATTTGGGGTCCTACAGTCCTAACGATAAGGCATCCTGGTACAGTGGTGCGAAGAGACCCTCTCAAGACGCAGCCCAGCCTCCTCCTTCTCTTTCTTCGCAGGGGCATTGTCACGTGGGTTCTGGCCGAGGCTCGCAGCTGATAGGGGAAGTTACCGATCGGTTATAGGTTTGGGCAGGAGACGGGCAACTCGAGTTGACCCGCTTAAAGCTTGAAGACCGCAGTGACAATCCAGGCCTTTGGGACGGCAGCTACCTGGGGCTTCACGTCCACCCACTTGTTATCAATCCTTGAAGAACAAGCTTGTTGGTGCTCTGGCAGCAGGGAAGCAAGTTTTTGGCGCAGCCAAGGATCATGTGGCTGGAGTGGGCTTCCAGAACCTTCGCAACGGATGCCTGCAAGGTAATCAGCCAAGAACTAGCAAATGCGAAACCATGAGTGGTCTACATGATCATGATCTTGATCGTCGGGACTCCAAGAATAGTAGCACTCACAGCACCCCTATGGGAAAATGACAGCTCTCCGGACTCTTCTGTGGCTTATAGTGACATAGTGGACAGCAGCTCCTTCTCCGCAAAGGTCACGAAGGCAAAGCCACGAGAAGTTCCATCGGGCTGCTTCTTGATTTCAACGTTGGTCACCTTTCATGAAAAACACCTTCGACTGCTGGTACAATGCCAATGACTTCCTCGCCTGGCCGAACTTGGCGAAGTGACCTGCCACCTTGTCCTGCAAGAAAGCAGAGGACTCGATGCTACACGGATCATGGCCCTGGTGCAGATTTAACCCTATCTCCTCTGTGGTGCTCTTGCGCAACCCACCAACGAAGATGGTGTCCTGCAAGCATCTTCCCCAAGATTCAACAACGTGTTTGCAGTGCTTGAATGCCAAGACCCTAAGCCCGGGGTCTCTCACAGTGTGGGTCCTCTCGGCCTTCCTTGACGAAGCCCTTGCCGCCACCATCTGACCAAGACGCAAGAAACAATAGTCAGTAGTAACTGGGCAGTGCCTAAGGACAGGCAAAGTCGTCCCTCTCCCTCTTTACGGAAGATGGCGCCTGGCATTGTACGATTTGGTCCAGATGGACCCGACTGCACCGACAGCTGCGATGCTTATGACGTTAGGGCCTGCTGTTGTGTACTGCTGGGCTGGAGGTGCTGGTGGAACCAGCCTACCGTACATGCTCCCTGACCTTCAATTTCGGCACAATATTATCATCTTCACCAGAGCCTCTTGAGTGTAATTGCTTCGCTTGACTTCTCGTTGCTCTTGTCTTTGCCATGACACCTTCATGAATGCTGGAGCCGCACAGATCAGAGGCGCGTACGGCGTACCCGAGTCGGGCAAAGTTAGAACCGAACACAGCACAGCGATGCTGCAGTTGTTTGATCAGAGTTTGGGGCAGTTTTGGGTGTAGTAAAGGCTTCAGGGGTCAGTGTTTACAGTTTGGCTTTGGGATGTAAGGCTGCCTCACTGGGCGTCACTGATACTGTTGCAGATTCTTTTCACGCCGTGGCTGAGGTGTTCCCTTCTTCGGGTGGGTATCGCTGAAGACACAAACACCCATGAAAGCCACCCCCCCCTGACCTCACGAGACTTTGCATTACAGCTAGGGGCCCCTGCTTCGGATCCCCAGATTACATGATTGCTAGTGAACCATGCATGTGCCTCCTGTCATCTGTACTTCTTAGAATTGACTCTATCATGTTCCTTGACCCGCACAGCGCCTGTTTGGGGTTTCGAGCTTTGGCGTCGCCGATGGAAGCGTAGTGTAAATCAAAATTCCCCACAGCGGATGGACTCAACAGCTTAATGCGCACCATCATTGCCACATTGTGCTGGTAAATGCTAGTATCGACCGGCAACAATAATGCGCCGTTATTCGAGGCTGTTCGCCGTTCAAAGCCTGCGATTTTACAAACATGCGACAACCGCTGACAGGAATGCACGGCCCCTCTCGACCAATGCCCATTTAAAAGACTGGCGCGCTGGAGCAGAGTGAATGCGTGTCGCCAAAGGTTGCTCTGCCAAACGGCAACCATGCTGATCTTTGTGATGCTTGCAATTGCTGCATCTCTGCTCTGTGTAAGCCGTTAAACATCGTTCACAGAAACTCTCTACGCGTGCCAGGCAATAAGTCCTACGAGTGCCACTGGCTGCAGAGCTACACGAGCTTGAAGCTGGTTTGGCTTCTCAGTATTTCAATAGGGCTATGAGCCTTGCCCTCACTCATCTGCAGTCTCCTTCTTAGCCCAGTACCCCGGCCAATCCTCGTCATCCTCTTTTCCCTCAGAGTCCCAGGCTTCGGGATCCTCCGTACTCTTCTTTCCATTCACCTCCGACTTAACTCTCGTGAACCTGGGCTCCAGCTCAGGGACTTACTTCAAGCTACAGTAAGGAACCACCATGCAGGACCGAATACATAGGTCAACAAACAACCAAACCCACACAACAAGACCATGACCTTACACATCAAGACTAAGAATTAGTCAAATACACAACTATTGTGTGCATGTATATATACATATCGAACCAGTTCCTCAGCAAGAACCCAGGCACTTTCCCTTCCTTCTCCTGTCTTCGTCCCCCTCCGACTTGACGAGCCAGGTGCTCCTGCGGAAGTGACGACGACGACGACGACGACGACGACGACTACGACTACGACTACGACTACGACTACGACTACTCCTACTCCTACTCCTACTCCTACTCCTACTACTACTACTACTACTACTACTACTCCTGCTACTACTACTACTCCTGCTACTACTACTTCTACTGCCTACTCGTAGCAGTAGCAGTGACAAAAAATCGACTAGCATGCTACTGATGAGCAGTAGTCCGGCGCATCCCGAATACGTAATCACGAGCACTCTGAAACTGCTCCTGGGTTTCGACGGCATACTTTTTCGCTGCTGCGACTCCCTCCGAGGCTTGTGGACGCCTCGGATGCATGCAAATCCAGCCTTTGTCAGACTTGCTTGAAATGACAACTCATGGAACAACTTGGATACGCCAAGATGCGAATCTGGAAGGAGCCGTCTTCTCCAAGCAACGAGTAGCGTGGCGTCATTGTCTCTGTGTCTTGCCACTTGTGCGCCTGTCGCTGCAAAGTGCTGGCTGCATTTCGTGACCGACATTGACCGACGTTTGCAAAATAAGTCGACCTTGGAGTTACGTACTCAAGCTAGCAGACAGAATCCCAGGGTGTGCGAGACCTGGGCATGCGTGCTGCTGCGCCTCGACAGTGTCCAAGATGTGGGTCTCCGTTAAGCCTTCGGCACTCGCCCATGCGGACATCAAGTTGGAAAGCTCGACTTTTCCGGTTGCGTCCACCACGAGACCTGGAGTCAATTGGCTCGGGCAACTTCTGCTGGGATCCTACTATCGCGGAGTCCATCTTACTAGATTCGGCATTCTTCGGCAACATTAGCAGGGCCCCCTATTTGCTGGAACATCATATTTACAGTGTCACTCTTCTCTGATTGATTTCTCCCGTCTCGATTGCCTTCCGGTCTATGTTGCGGGTAGCGGATCATCCGGCAGAGCGCGCTGGAGATGCGCCTGGTGTCCACCTCACAAGCTGTCGCGCAGACATGCACAGACCATCACTGGAAGATACGAATATGAGGCTATCGCATATTGTGGAGTGCGGTGTAGACCCTCCCGGTATAATCTGGCATGCTGCATCCCAAAGATCCTGCAAGCCCTAAACTAATTACTACGTCCAAATAGCCTTGCATTAGAGGTTTGCCAGCACTGAAGCGGCTCTTCAGCTCCGAGTAGTTGCCATTATGACTGCTAGAGCCACGAGGCTCTTGATACGTCTGGGCTGTCGGATGTGGATACATATACATTCATATCACATCTCTATCTGTGTCCGTCCCTGGGTGTGTTTAGTGGATGCGCGTGTATATGTATGTGCGTGAGTATCAGTGTACGCGTGTACACACGCATGTATGAAATGCGAGCATGCATGCAAGCATGCCTGCATTGGCGTGCATGTGTGTATATACGTATCTAGGCAGGCAGGCGGTGGGTAGGTATGTTTGGCAATGTAATGTACTGCAATGCGATGCTATGTATTGTCATGTATGTATCTAAGTGCACATGACCTGTTTTATGTACACATATACTATATATGGTATAATTATATATGTATGCATGTTATGTGATGCTGTCCTTTAAGTTTACATGCTATGCTCTGCTGTGTTGCGCTATGCATTCATGCATGCATGGTAACGGAATGCATGAGTGTATGTATGTGTATGTCTGTCTACGGGCATATGTATGCGCATGTGTATGATTGTCCGCGTGTCTGTGTATGTGTATGTATGTCGTATGATTATACAGTTATACAAACTGCGAGTACACCTCACTCCGATGCCTTTCTGGCCGGTGACCGTGATCGCTGTCGCTTGGCATGGCCCGGGCTGCGCATGGCTACGGCTGAACGGGGAGAACGCGACGCAGAGCTAAGGAGTGAATGTGCTAAGGGCTGCAAGCGGTTCTTAAAAGTGGCTTGGCCGACGATGGAGCCAGTCAAACAGTGCGAGCTGTCCCTGCATGGCAGAACTTGCGGGGCCATGAAGTCACACTCGCAGACATCTCGGCCAAGATAGCTGCAACGGAAAAATTGGGATTTATACTCGAAAGACGAGCCAGTCGCATCTCAGGACCCAAGCGTTCCACTCCTTTTCGAAGCCAGGTAAAAGGTAAAGCGATGATCACACGTCTTCGACGCTCTGCCTGGCAAGCAAGAGCTCTCTGTCACTCACGTTTCGGGCTTGCGTCCACTCCAGTCACTACCCGCCGCAAAGTTTCATATTGGATTGCTGAGGAGCATCACTTCAAGCACTGTGCAACAGCAAGACCACAAGGAGGATTTTTGATTGGTAGCAAATATTTCAAGTCGACTCGCCTAGAAGCAAGTGCCAGCTTCCCGCGGAATGCACTGAACCCACTGCTATACATTCTATTCAGTAATGCTGTAGATGGTACAACTATAAATTACCATCGTCCCACCTTGACTTTGCAAGGCGTCGCTTTCTGCGAGCTGCAGATACCTGGATTCTTGGGGGTAGCTTTAGCAGTTGGGCTCGCGTGAGATTTGCACAGGTTAGTCTTGCAGATGACACTTGAGAGACGTAGCATCGTTCTCCGGATCATGCGTGCGTATAGTATGGCCGGCACCTACGACTGAGCAGTGTCGTTTTTCCTACTTGCCGAAGGAACAACATTGTCGTGGCAGGGAACAGCATCATGGATTGGTTACTTCGGGTCTTGTGTCTCGAAACATCGACAGCTCTGCGATAATTCAAACAACTTCGTTCTGAGTGCTTCGACCCTTGATCCGGGCCTCGGTGGAAACCTCTGCATTCAGCTCTTGCAGAAGCATGTCGCCACGAGAGCGGCCAAACCTGCGATCAGAGCTGGCAGAAGAAGGGTCAACACATATCATACACATGCGTAGAATCGTAGAAGATGACAAGAACAAGGCGCAATGCGACATCAGAAGAATGGCCAGGAGAAGGAACAAACAACCCAGCAAGCAAGCAAAGCGTTGAAACCTCGCTTGGTTCATGGATTGTGGGCTTTGCACACGGCGAGAGGAGACGAACGAGAAGATAACACCTAACGTACGCCGGGAAACAGCACAGCTCCATGTGAACATGTGTTGCGCTAGCAGTCCAGCAGCGACCGGAAGAGCAGCAAAGAACCGCAGAATTACACAGCAGAAATTCAAAGCAACAAATCAAGGTGTAAAGAACACTGCAACCCCATTGTAAGTTGTTCCCGCTACATCTTCACTTTGGTTTGTTTTCGGGATGGCAAAACAGCTCCGAGCGACAGCAAGCAAATACTTATGCACAAATCAGATATACCGACCAACATACTACCCATTGACCTCATCACCATCCCTACTTGCTGAGCGCCGTGGTCCAAACAGAGCAAGGCGTTTCACTCTGGTAGGATGATACAAAGCCGAAGAGGCCAAAGCACGTCGGGTCATGAGCGCGGTCCCCAGCGAAAGGCGTGAGACTGACTCTGTCGAATTAAGAGCTCAAAAATCTGGCGGGAAACAGCTTGGAAGTGCTCGGGGAGGGACGTGTGGGATACGGTAGGAGATCTTAAAGATTCTGACGCGAGGGATAATCAAGGATTCAAGAAATTGTCGGACTCTAGATCCTGAAAGCAAAGTGGGGCGTACTTTGATCGATGGGACGACGTTCGTGAAACCGAAGGTAGATAAGAATCTCAAACATTCTTTGGGCCATGGG
>CAJNDV010037407.1:15815-54694 GCA_905221635.1 Symbiodinium sp. CCMP2456 | reverse complement strand
CTGAGAATAAGCGGTGCGTCATCTACTTGGGATTTGAAATCTCCTTTGCGACCTGCGGGAACCACAGGGCAGTGGGGGTGTTTTTTCACGAGCTTCGGCTTCCCACGGCCAACAAAAGATTTTGCTGGAAACGGCAAGCTAAGGGACCTAAAGGTTTGGAAGATTCTACCTTCAAAAATGCTTGTGAACGCGTTGTAGGAGTCCTCGACACTACCGGCTGTTATCGCCTGGTAAAACGTTGTCCAATCGGAAACAAGGTGGCTATTGAAAAAGTCAAGGGCTACCTCGGGCAAAGACTGGAGGTCTCGACATGTTTTCCATGACATTACATCGGGTTTTCCATCTGGTATGTTAAAGTAAGCCGAAATATGAGAATGGTCCGTGACTGTGTCTGGGTAAAACCCGAAGAGGCCAAAGGTTACCCACTGAGCTACCACGTGTCTGTTGTTGTTGAGACATTTTCGCGGCGTGCTCCATCTCGTCTTCCATTAAGCTCATCGTTTGAACGTGTCTTGGCGGTTTCCGCATCGCGACAGCATCCGTGGATCTCAACACACACACACACCACTACAAAAGCAGCATTGTAGACCCCAAATACCAATGGCCTTGTAATCAGGCACTCCTAGTCGTCAATAAGCCACCCCCTGGGGCGCCGGCAGCCGCCTCACGGCTTTGAGAGTGTAGGAATTCACTTGGAGCCTCGCCGACGGTGAAAGCAAAAGAGGCAGATCAAGGCTTGACTCGGTTCCGAGAGGTACAGTACCTCCCTTGTTCCGGGATCCCCTCATGACAAGCATCCGGCTATTACCATTTGGGAATTTCCGAAAATAAGGGGTACCATAATTTGGGGTCGAGATAATAGGGATCCTACTATTTAGGGTACTATACTAGGGTCCCCTATTTTCGGAAGCCCCCATTTAGATTTAAGGTTCACGATCAAAGGCGTAGCTCTTGCGCTTGCGACTGGCACCTTCGGTCCAGCATCTCCCGCAGGGAGGCTTCACCCAACTCTTTGTCCTCGCAACGTGCAGCTCTCTCGGCGTTCGGATGCACAGAATCCATGTGCACAGTCTTAAACAGTCTTAGATCAAACCTAACTTCCCCTGGACCTCAAACCCCAAAACTCCAATACCCCCACATGAAACCCCTGAAACTACCCTGAACCCTGAGATGCCTCATGGACCCTACTGCAACGAGCCTCGCCCTTTGCGCAAGCCGCCAGGAGCGACGACCACGCAACGACCCCCGGCCTCGGATACCCCAGGGGGCGACAGAGGACAAAGAGAGGAAATACAGCTTACCCAGAGGCCCTAAAGCAGTTCCTTTTTGGGGTTCATATGTAGAACCCTATAAGGTAATCCCGAAAAGGAACTACTATGGGGCCTATGGGTAGGCTTCGGATGGTGGTACGGTAGCAACAACAAGACGCAATAATAAGTCGACCCGAAGTATAAAGGATATGAAAGGGATGCGGCATAACCTAATCACACTGCTAAATGCAATGCGTCCAAATATGTCCAAATAGATACTCAATATGTCCACATAGACACTCATCATAGCATCATAGAACATTTAACTTTGTGCAGGCCCCGTCCCTGGTGTGTTCGGGGCCGCAGCTCAAGACCTCTGCGCTCCATAGCACGGAGCCAGCGATGCGCCAGCTTGGGCTGTGCTGCCTGGCAGCCAACAACAAAGCACAAAGCCGTGCTTTCGAGTATTTCGCTTGCTACCATGCGCTCCCATCCGCTCCGATCCGGCCGCGGTCGCTTCGACTAAAGCTGTCGAGAATGCAACTGCAGCTGCACCAATGCGGCAATAGAGTGGCAACAAACAACTCGACAGAGTACAAGCTACTTCTCTGCTTTTTCTCCTGGGCGTTCAATGGCATCAGCTGGCCAGGGTCTGTGGAATACCCAAGCCATTTGAAGTCGTCCCCGTAGTGCCAGACCATCTGCTGTCGCAGGGACTCTGTCCACAGCCTTGGTGCTCAAAAGGAGGGTTGCAATCCTACGACTACCGCATTCTGCTTTCTCGCCAAGTTTCTCGGTCCATGCGGGAGCCGTGCAGTTCCGCCACTCCAGCGTCTTCTCATTGAAGCTGCAATGCTCTTTCACCGCCCCTTCCTGACAGCTTGGCCATGAAGCACAGTGCTCCTACAAGTACCAGACCAGGGTGCCTCGTGCAATGTCTGCGACAGCAACATTCAAGACGGGTCAACCGGACGTGAAGCGTGATCCACATCCACTACCCCTGGCACCTCTTACTGTTTGACATCGCACTTCGCTGGTCCACTAAAGAGCCAACTTCAGCGCTCCAAGTCTTGAACCAAGCGTCTCGCATGCTGTCCCGCAGGTTCTTACCGGGCAAGACTTGTGGAAAGGGCGGCAACCCCGTGCAGAAAGAGAACCTGCATGTGCGAGGTTTAGGACTGAAGCTTCCAGGTCTGCATGGTTGGTACCAAGTGTGACCTGGCTATGCAGCAGGCCTCCTGCACAGGGTGTCGCGGAGCAACGCAATGTCGTCTTGCAGCGTCTCCAGGTGTAAGACCTCAACGAATGTTACACCGAGTCGGTTGGATTGGGCGGATGCTTTCACTAGCGCTAACACACCGCTCCAAGTGGCCACTACATCCTCCAGGAAAGAAGATCCGGCCAGGAAACGTTCGTCGTGCACCATGTCCTGCGGCACTAAAACTCCAGCGGAGGCCTCGCAGCCAACTGCTCGGAGGCCGACACTCAAGGGCCGTATGTGGAAGATGTCTTCCGCTGACAGAGAGTAGTACTTGGTCTCGCCTCAGGCTACCAGGCAAGCGTCGTTCACAGCAATCACTGCTCCGGTAGGCACAGTGCATGTTCCGGATTGCATTGTAAATATTCCTCCACAGCTGGCAGAATTTTCGGGACCAGTGTATGCGCGCCCTAACTTCATCAATATCCCTCGCTAGACACTCCAACGAATTACTATCGCAAAGGCTGCGGGCATTTCTTCGCTGGCACTGGCCATACGAAACAAGGGCTGAGCTGGCGACAATGAAAAGGATGGAGAGCCGTGCCAGGTATCAGAGTAGAGCTCTGGCGGCAGGACTGCCTGATGGTCGGAGCCTGGGACGACTTTTATGCTGTTCTGTTGAGTGGATGCTGATGCAAACTGAGCTTTTTGCCCACTGGAGACCTCAGATTGACGGAGCTCTCTCTTGAACTAATCTGTAGCCGTTTCAGAACAAGCCAAAGCAGCCGTTGGCGAAACCGCCGGGCATGGACTGGCGAGCTTCCATCACAAGCCTTGTGTCTGCACGCTGTCTGCACCCACGCTCCCAAGATGCCCTACACCAGCCTTATACGCCTTACCGAGCTCACAAAACCGTGGTCGAGAGTCGACAGCCAGTCGCCGAAGCCTTCCCATCTCGTCCTCGCACTCTCGCACTTCGAGCTCCCAAGAGTCTCTGCACAGAGCGGAAGGCAGAAGCTGTCCATTTATGCTGGCCCCAGACCGCGTTGTTGTTCAGCCAGCTGAACTTAAAGTAGGACGTCATCCTGTCACTCGCTAGAGCCCACTTCAGTTCACCACGTGACCCACGGGTTCACATGATGAGTGCATACAGTGCAGCACACGTACGTCGTAAGTCCTGACGAATGGATTCCTGCCCATCACAACGTGTTGACGGCCATGTCCATACAAGCAGCAAAACCTAAGTTGGACGGTGTCTCGCGAAGCAAACCAAGTGCATGAGTAGCCAAGAAAGGTTGCTTGCCAAGGCGCGGGCAAAGGTGCGCCGGAGGAACGAACTCCCTTTCCACAGCCAGTGATTTATCATAATTTTCCTCGATGTGGCGATTGTGCAAGTTGGGCTCGTTTTCAACAGGTCGAGACAAACAGAACACCCTGCGTCTCGGCATCAGAGTATAGCCGAACTATTTAAAAGCGGGAGCCCACACAGCAACGGTAAGCTGGGACCGGCTTCCTTGCCGCCCTGCCCATGGCCGCGGATCCCCTAAACCCTTCAGACGTTACATCACAACAGGATGTTGACTTCGCCCTCCCTCTCTAGCTCTCTAGCTGTGCAACACAGCTGTCTGCCAAGCAGTATTGCATTCAGGTTTCGCCACCCGGTTTGTAACGGTGGATGGCTCGGTACCTTGACTGTCAGTCCGTGCTGCTGAGCAAGGCTTATGAGTCTTCTCCCTGCGTGCTAACACGAACTGTTCGTCAAAGATGCATCATGTTCGAGCTCCATGTTGAGCCAGCCAGCTTTTCAGTCCTTGCATAGCAGATACCGGTCGGTTTCAGCGCAGCAGCCTGAACTATCTCTGGTGCTGTTCAAGCATCGGGACGGCTCCAGCAGCGGCTGCACGCTGCAACTCAGGAATTATGAAGGAGTCGGAAAACTCTCCAGGACCTTGTCTGCAAAGCTTCCAGCACACATGCAGCTTCCTGCTGAGAGGGGTCGGTTTTGCAAAGAACTCGTGATTGAATCCTATGCTCTGTCCGTGCATGCCAGGGGACCCTTGTATTTCAAAAACAGACTGGCTCCCTGCACCAGCGAATCAAGATCCTCCTCGCCTAGCGTGCTTTGTGGAGAGCTGCTGGTGACAAGGCACCAACGTCACATTTTCTTGGAAACCTGCCTTCCATTTGCAAGGCCCAATTGATGGTTGAGGTAGTCCCACATTTAGGTATCTGACAGAGGGAGCGGCAGTTGCAGGACGTGAAGCCTGTGGACACATGTTGTAAAGCGTAACTGCGTGTGCCATCCGGTGCATTGCAGTAGACGACCAAGGTACTGTAAGGATTGCCACGGGAACCCGTTTTGGGCAGTGGGACAGCTGCACTTCCACCGGCCACGCATCGGAAGGAAGTGTCCTGTGAAGCATCAGCTAGCACCAGTGCCAGGCTCGAAGCAACCCAAGAAAAAACTGAGAGCGCTTGGACAAGGAGATAACTAAAGGTACTTCCTCACATCAGTGCGAGTCCGACATAGATCCAAGTGTAGCGCGGAGTAAACGAAGTGTAGGGAAGGACATGTGGCGAGCAACGCTTTGCTGGGGGCAGCTTGAATCTGCTACGAAAACTTCTAGAATTTCGCAGCTCCGTGCTCGGAATTCCGACAAGTGCGGCTTTTGAGGACTGGCGCAAGCAGAAAGGTGCACTAGCTCTGCCAGCGTCCTGTTTTGACGGTCTTGCCATATTTGAGGTGGCATCGGACCCAAACTCCGAACTCGGCAGTTGGATGGGATGAGCCATACCTTGGCGGGGTGGTGTATTCTATCATATTACAATATAATATAATATATTATAAAATATTATACTACATTATATTATACTATAATATAGTATAAAATATAATATAGTATTATATTATGATATATTGTATTCTCGGGATTTGTAGATCTTGCCTTGTGCCTTGTGCTGAAGCGTAGCAGTATGCTCTCAGCCAGGCAGCAGGTGGATCAGGGGCATGTCCCGAGTCCGAGTTGGGGTCTGCAAGGCGAGCTCATGGGGATATATAATAGTAAGTTATAGTATATTATAGTATATTATTACTTCTCTAAATGAGGGTTCCTATTCGGATTTCCAGGAGGACACCAGAGGCCAATTTAGAGAACCCCAGAAGAAACTCTTTGAAACTCTTGAGAACGAATCCGTTTTGCGCAGTCCTGGCCTAGCCGGATGCCACTCTTCTCCAGCCTCACAACCTTCAGTCCGAAATGACGGAGCGCAAGATAGAACAGGGGTGGTGGAAGAAGGTACTCGTACGAGCCAGTCCTAGTTTGGAAAACCCTGCCCAGCCGGCACGAGAGCTGCAAAAGACAGTAAACCTGAGAGCATGGCTTCTTCTTGCTCTATCAGCTGCAAACGCTGCATCTCCTGGTGGTCGGAAGTCCTGCAGTGCCACCAAGAGGGCGCAGCAACTCGGTCACGATTGAGCAGCAACAGCAGAGGCCTCATCAAGCAGTAGCCGTTTCCCACACTGTAGTATTCGCAATCGGAGCCATCGCAAGACTTGCGCCACAATAGAACATCTTCCTTAGCGAACAGTCTTTTTTGGCTTGGCGGTGTCTTTGTGAGAGCTTCGCGTTTAATTAGTCGATGTTGAATTGTCGTCTTCTGTCGGGATGATGGGATCGAAAACAACATGGAGAGCGAAACATTTGGGATTCCCGCCGAAATTTCGCACCGACTGAATTTGAGCGCCGTTCTTACTGGCAGCCCTAGCATGCCGCGAATGGCACCTCGGACAGAGCTTTTCCTGCAAAACCGCTTTATGCTCGCAACGGTGCATGCCATGACTTCTCCCCAGCAAAGTAAGGCTACGTTGTGCAGCGGCTCAGAGCTCGCAGGCATGTCGTACAAGTGCGTGAAGCTCATTGCGGCATGCCGTAGCCATCTTGGATCCAGGTATGACGGCTTGGTGCCATCGCCCCTAGAAGGACACGCAGGTAGCAACCTTGGAACGACTCAACAGGACATGCACGTCAAAACGACAAGCATTGCAAGCTACATGCACGTTTGTACGGGGGGAGCCAAGAAACCAGATTGCGGAAAAAAAGCTTCGGCCATGCCCCATGGCAGTCTGTGCAGCCTTTTGCACCTCTCTTGAGGCGCATCATGGTCGCCCTTGTCTGCCACGCTTGGGGCAAAAAGCTGCGGACAATCAAGAACAGAGTGGCTGGGTTTTCTGACCCGAGAAACAGGCGTGCCCCTCGTGCTTGCCTCCCCGCAACAATGGATGATGGAGTTGTACGAGACTGCATCCGGCTCAAGTTTCTGCAGCTGCATCTCCTCAAACCTCAGCAGTTCTTAAGATCTCTCGCGCTTGCAGGACACTCTCGCAAGGAGATGCTTCAATCCTTGGTGTTCGACCACCCGCTGGCGCCCTCAATGTCCCGAGCGCAACCACGAATGAGCCTTGGTAAAAAGAGGAGTGCCACAGCTCTACACGCGACTGCATGCCGTTGGCCTACCCTACGATATGCATGCCATCTGAACCGATGAAGACAGTGCCGTGATGAGCTGTCAAACTTGACACACATCGTCTGGCTGCGGTGGACTTACCAAGGAGTGTACTGATTGTAGGTCGTCCTGTCCGGATTCAGTCGGACACCTTGCAGTTGCCGAAGCCACTCTTCAGCCTCGATGCAGGGCTAGCCGAAATGACCGACCGGCCATGTGGGGGAGGGGCCTTCAAATCAGGAAGAACTCGCTCCCTAGCTATCACTCTGCAGTGGGAGTCCGACTTCGCGGAGGTCTTAGTCTTCGACTTTCGCGCCCCAACAGCTTTTTGAAGGGGCAGTACACTCAGTACACATGGCTTTGCAGCCGAAGCCGAGGCGGCTGCACGCTCTAGTAACTACTGTTTATTCGAACAACCCGCGTGTAATTAGGCCTAACTCAGGGAAATCCAACCCTCCTGCTACGACAGTTTGGGAGTCTTTCCGACAACCGTAACCAGCACAGCAACGCTAGCACCCGAAGCTCTTGCGGATGCTCTTGCCAGAACCTTCGAGGCTGACAGCTGGACCTGCGGCAGCATGCGGAGCTTGGTGAAGCCACGGATGACGGCCTCAAGTTGCAAGGTCGCTTAGATCCGCACGACGGCGGCCAAGGACCTAAGGAACACCCCAACTATGAGTTCAGAGATCAGCGGTTGGGGCTGAGGACCCTGATAATTCACTCAGTCATATCCCTGAACTTCACGAAGCCTTCGAGCGCTCCTTCCTCATGTTGTCGTCTGAATCTTCCACCAATTGTTTTTTCAGAAAATCCGACCACCTCAGAATGTCGTCTCTCCTGAGTCCGACACTACAGTCACATGTCTGCCAAGAGACGTTGTAGGTTACGATCCCCGGCAGGCACCGGGTAGATCGCCTGAAAACAGCTGGGCTTGTCAGAACGGAGTTCAAAGCAGTCATCGCAACACCAGCAATGCCAAACATAGTCAAGAGAGAGAGAGAGAGAGACAGAACAACGAGGGTGTCGCATGTTTTTACACATGGCCTCGATCCGACTCTACGGTTGAGTATTCTTATGTATATGAGCACATGCATACGGCATACGTACATACATACATACGTACATACATGCCGACAGACATACATACGTGCATACATACATTACACATACACACATACACGCATACACACATGCATGCATGCATGCATACATACATGCATATGCGCACATCTACATAGTATGACAGACATCTCCACGACCAACTTCCCATGGTTAAGCCTGCAAGCTGTGAATCCGAGGTAATACAAGAGCCACCGTGGCTCAGCGGCACCGAACGTGTGACGCACGCATGCATGCACGCACGCTTGAGGGGCTGGATCTGGAGTGCGCATTACCTGCAGTTCAAGTTGCATCCTTTCCATCCACGTCCGGATCTCCTCCGCCCTTCCTGCCTGCGCAAGGCCGCCTGAGCTTGCAAGCGTGTGCTCGCAAACAGCATGCTCTAGGGCTTAGAGCTAGGGTTTAGGCCCATAAGCCTGAACCCGAAGCCCTAAACCCATCCTACACTCTGAAGCCTGCTGTCTGTGCCAGTTTTTGCCAGGAAGCCCAGGAGAGTGTTGTAGGAGACAGCTGTCCTTTCATTCTCAAAGACATGGGGCTTCTGAAAACTCGCTTCACGGGTCCTTTAGACTGACTTAGAATAAGAATTCTTCGGGTTCTACACTACAGTAGGGTCCCTGCCACAGTTTGTCTCTTACCTGGAAGCGCCGCGGTGGAAAACACGTCCGAGCGACGGGGCCAACTGTTGCTGCGGCATGGCTTGGAGCCAGCTTTCCGCAGCACTGAGGTTCTTTTGAACGATGGCCTTCAGCACTGCATTGGAAGCCTCAGCTCTACCTACTGAGCCACAACTTTCACGTCCTGATAAGGACGAACAACGTATGCTGTTGTTGTACAACTACGAGTGTGCTACCATTGTTGTGATCACGATGGCCATGACAACAGTAAGCCAATGTAACAAATACAATGCTGCTGCTGTCACTGCTCCCGCTCCCGCTCCTGCTGCTCCCAATCCTACTACTACTCCTCCTGCTATTATTATTATTATTATTACTGCTACTGCTAGTACTGCTAGTGCTGCTAGTACTGCTAGTACTGCTACTGCTAGTACTGCTACTGCTACTACTACTGCTGCTACTACTACTACTACTACTACTACTACTACTACTGCTACTGCTACTGCTACTGCGCTGCTGCTGCTGCTGCTGCTGCTGCTGCTGCTGCTGCTGCTGCTATTACTACGACTATGACTACGACTACGACGACTACTACTACTACTACTACTACTACTGCACTGCTGCTGCTGCTGCTACTACTACTACTGCTCTCCTGGTTGCTATTCTTGCGATTTATACGATTCCCACTGTTCCTAGGACGCTTACGATTTAGGAAGCCCCTCCCTCTGCAGCCAAGAGGCTGCAACATCGGCGTCGAAGCCGCGTTGCGCCATGCGGTTGAACCAATCCTTGCTAGTGGAGGCCCCTCTCTCGATCCTTCCAATAAGTAATATAAGGATCCAAACATTTATGGTCTAGATTGGGGTGCCTTCTAGTCTTAAACTCTCAAGAGGACTGCCAATGTAGGTAACAGTAAGAATAGCAGCAACCAGCCATGATAGTCAACATGATCCTGCCACTGATGGCTCTGACTCGCAAAACGAGGTCTGTGTCACCGGTCTGCGTGCTCCCGCTGGCATAGGGGTGTTCCCATGTTGCAGCTTTCCGTCCCGGTGTCGACAATTCCCGGAGGGGCTTCTCCGCCGGAATATGCTATCATTAATCCCTTCTGTATTTCGAGTCCTCATGCCTCACGGAGCATGTAGGTGTATAATGCATAGATACAATTTCCTTCAGTATAACCGCGCATACATACATAAATAAAGCCGTACAAATAATTACAAACAAGGTCAAGCGTCGCTGACAAGTCCGGCGGCATATATTTATATGTATATACACACATGCATGCATGCATGCATACATACATACATACATACATACATACACGTATATATATATATATGACAGAAATCAATGAAGAGAACAATACAGATGGACAGGTAAGTAGGTAGGTAGGCAGCCAGGCAGGCAGATAGAGAATACCTACAGAAAGAAGTACCGATAAGATGTGCGGGTAGACAGAGACACAAACGACGATATGAGTTTGTGCCTTCATAAACAGTGTCGAGGGGCTTCGGCGGCGGTGGCATTCGCTTCATCGGCGAAGGCACTGATGACGCTTGTGTAGGCATACTGGTCCAAATCCTTGCCTTGATCCTTGGCAGTTCTGACGTAAAAACCGAAACAAAATCAAGATCGGTGGATGCATTAATCGCAACAACAGCCAGCTACATCAGCAGGTACTTCCCGTGTCTTGACTGAGCAGTCGTGTTTCCCCCGTCTAGTGAGTCTCATACCATTTAGAAGATTGAGAAGCAAGGGGCCCCAACATAGACCGAACGAAGTAGCATCCTCAATATGAAGACCAAATCTGCATTTTTCCCGAGGGTCTTCGAGCTCTTTGAGAACCTCCGCGGCTTTGGCGGGATTCCCGCTCACGGCCCAAGCTGTCACTAAGGCAGAGCTCGCCTTGACGCCTCAAGCGAACAAATAATAAACACAACGTAATATATGCGTAAACACACACACATACATATATATATATATATATATATGTATGTATGTATGTATGTATGTATGTATGTATGTATATCTGTGCGTATGTATGTATATCCTCCAGTCGAATCTTGGGTGGGTGTGGCAAAGCAAATGTATGTGCATGTGTGCATACATATATTAAATATAGAAATACATAAACAAATAAATCATATATATATATGTATATGTATATATATATAGAACTATATAGATATATTGTTTGTATGCATGCTCAGCACTGCTTCACAAGCTTATGTCATAGTAATCTGTCTTACCTATATTGCATGTTTGCATGATAAACAAGCAACAAGAAATGTTTGTGTGTACACATTCATGTCTGTACACATGTGTACATGTTATGTACAGTATGTGTTTAGCTTTGGAGTGTAACTACGTATATCTCTATATATCTTTATATATTATATATACATCTTTATCTATATACATAAACAAATGAATAAACAAGTTTATCTATCTATTTATATTTGTATTTGCCTTTACATATACACACGTTCAGGCACAACTTATGACGGCTGCATGTGGAGATCATCTTTGATGCTGCTTATGCTGGTGCAGCCGCTCCGCGCAGCCGCCACTGCCGACATGCACCACCAGCATCACCGTGACATGCCCCCATGACCATGAAAAGTCGAGCAGTACTCCCTTGTCCGCATCATTACCTTTTAGCAGAGGTATGGCAACGGCTGAAGTGGACAGCAACTATGGCTCCCACCGCAAACTCCTGAAGTCAAGTCCTGAAGCAGCTCGCCGAGAACCCCGTCTTGTTCGGAGTCCGGATGTGTCATCATGGAGCCAGTGGTGCTGTTATCATTCGTGCCATGTCGATTCATGCAATAAATTAGCATTATTTTTGATATATGTTCTCGCAAGACCCTTCTGATTCTTGCTGGGATGCTCTTCAGATGCATGTACATACGGTTAGACTCTGCATCCGGCCTTGCTTCAAGCCGCAGGCAGCCATTCTGTGAAACCACTCTGTGGCCTCCTGAGAGCCAAGAACTACATGCAAGGCTTCTACATGCTTCTGCCCATCAAGCTGTTGGCTGCCGGTTGCTCGACACAGCTGCACGAAGAAACTTGATGTGCACAGAACATTTGTCCAAGTTGCACTTCGGATGACCACTCCCAGCATGCAATACTTAGGCATATGACGGATGTTTTCTCATCCTGAAAACAAGCCAAACCCCACTATGGGTGTTAGAGAGCGCGCGGCCTCTGGGTAACCCTTGGCACCGAAGGCCGCGATGAGCTTGTCGAAGGAGGAGGCCTCCACCCCCCGGCTTGCCGCGAGCTCTTCGAGAAGAATTTGTGCGGCCTGCAGGGTTCAAGGGCGGCTCCTTGAATATACCTACTCCTTGAATAGTAGTCGGGATCCTCCTTGAATGATACTGATACTCGGGATCCGCAGCCAGGGACCCTTTGTTTTAAGCCTGGAGTCTCTCTCGGGCTGTGGGGCTCTTGAAGACAGGGCCCTAGGGACTTGGGGCCCGGTCTGTGCCTCGTGGACCCTACCGGTCTGCGCCAGGTCTGCGACACGGGCATCGGCTTTCGATTCGCTGGCCTCAGCCAGGGGCTTTCGTGCTCCCGTTCTCGGCTGATGGTTGCTCCGAGTCACATCTTGCTTTTCATTGTCGTAGCCGGACAGCAGCACAGCGGCCGTCATTTCGCGCGATGGCAGGAAGCCTTCGAAACGCAGCTTTGGAACCGGGACATCCGGCCTGGCGCACATCCTTGCCCACCTGCTGCCACCATGCGATCCACCATGGCAGCGGATCGGCTCAGGTCGCCGGCTTCCAGCCAAGCTTCCGCAATGCAGGAGTAGCACATCCTCAGGTTTGGCGTCTCCCAGGCGAAGCGCTTCAGATGCCCACAGCGGAACAGAAACCGAGGAGCCGGTCGGGTTCAAGGCCAGCAGACAGCAGCCTGTCGAGCCACTCCTGACATCAACGGAATTCGAGTCTCTCAAGGGAAACCTCTGTGCACTCGGACGGAGAGAGATGACATTTTCGCATTCTGCACAACCCTCGCCAGTCTCTACGCCGGGGGAGGGTTTCTAGGACTAGCGGCAGCAGTGTAGCGTCTCAGAGTCAGAACCCCAGGCCTCGGCTTGCTGCGGGGATGTCGCAGACAGCCTGGAGAGGAGGCGGCGGGCCAAAGGCCGGCACCTCACCAGAGTTGAGGACATGAAACAAAATATCCATGCAGGCGAGTCCCCGAGTCCCGAGTTCAGCACATTTGGAGCTCTTGTAGCGCTGGCTCTGACAGCCAGAGCTCCAAAGCATCCACCTGCAAGGAGGAGGTCTGAAAAGCCTGGATCTGTGGCAGTTCAAAGCCGCCTCCTCTGACTGAAGCTCCTCCTGCAGCCTCACCAATGCAACGCCGACAAGATAGATCTGCAGGATATCTGGGCCAAGGTGCTTCAGGAGCAGACGCTGCGACGGTGGGTTCCTGCCGTCAGGTTGCGCACAACAATTATCTTCCAACCTTTTGCTCGCGGGTCCTCATTCGTTCGAGCCAGCCTCTTGCTCGTTGAGGATGACCTGGCAAAAGGCGGGCAGAGCTCCCAGGCCCAGCCCAGGCGCACTCTGAAACTCGGCAGAGCTCCGGGCCTTCTCGGCGACAGGCATTGAAAAGGATTTCGAAAGCTTCGTCGTCGGGTTCTACCTGAATCCGCTAGGTGCCATTGGTGCCAACCGGATGCCGCCTTTTCTTGGGTGCGGTAGGTGCAGGCATGATAGGATAGACTCTCATCCAAAACTGCTCCAAGCTGCACCACATGACGGCATCTCGTGCTCAACCCACCTCAGAGCTTCAGAAATACGGGACCTTCACAACATATACTACCTAGAAATCCAGAGCCCTAGCTTCAGGCCCCGAAAACATCCCAAAACGGTGCCCCAAATTTGAAGAATCCCCCCCCACCTCACCGCAGCATCCAGGCTCTTGTTCGCCCCACCTCCAAAACGTGGCATAAATTTGATCCCGCATTTCGGGACCAAGGGCCAGGAGCCTTGTCATTTAGGTTTTGGAGTGTTGGGCCTGTTACGGTTTAGGGTTTAGGGTTTAGGGTTTAGGGGGCCTGTTCAGGTTGACTGCTTACTACTGCTGTCGCGAAACAGGCCTAGGCTGCGCAGAACAGCTTTGCAACAGTCGAGATCTGGAAGGTGGCCAGCAAGTCGCATTTGCCTCGCCATGGCAAGACATGCAAACACTAGCACATAAGCCCTTTCAGTCATCCCGAAGCAGTAGACCTGGCAATCTGAGATGCTTACTGCACGGTGGACTCCATACATTCACCATTCTATAAATTCGTCATAGCATCTGCGGTGATCATAACAAGAGTTCCGAACACTTATTGACATTCCGGAATTCAGGTAGCATAATTCAGCGAAGCCCAACAATTAACCAGGCCGGCTGTGCTCATGCAACAATACGAAATCATCCGCGTCATCTGTGGCTCCACCTGTTGCACGCCGGGGTCAGCAGGGTTACAATGGCCAGGGTATGGATATCAAATGTTCTGATAAGGTAGCGATTATACTACATATATAATACTATATTGTAGTATACTATATCATGTCGTACTATTTCTATGATGTATGATGTTATGTTGTGTTGTGTTATATCATATTATATGATATCACATTGTAACATATGCTATGATATGTTTAGTCGACTATATTAATATGCTGAACCATGCAAACAATCACAAACATTTACTGTGCTGCTGCCCGACCTTGCTCAAGCTCGAGAAGAACTCTTCGGAAAATCTGAGCCTCAGCAAATCTGCAAGTCTTCTGCTCCCTACCCGGCCCCACCCCATACCGCCAAAACCCCACAGACTCCTTCAGAAGGCAGAACAACCCCTCCACATAAAGTGACCTGCGTTCTTCTGACACTGCAGGGTTTCTGGTAAGAATGGGAGAATCTGAGAAAGACGTTGTTGATGGCAAGACTCGTGCCCTGTGTTGTGCTACATGTTGCTAGAAGCGCATATCGTGAGTTTTTTCGCAGTCCGAGAGGCCTTAGTACTGACAACTCACCCAAATCACCGAAGCAGAGCCTCCGGGGTCTGGCCCATGTCCATGCAGCGCTGCAGGTATCGGCTGGCAGCCACGGCCAAGCCCTGGGCAGCTCTTAGCTCATGGCCCAAGGGCCAGCGAGGTGCAAATTTCGACATGCACCGCCCCTGCTTCACTGCCCTATATAGACAGGTTTGCTGCTGCTGTAGTTGCAGGTGCTGGTGGTGGTGGTGGTGGTGCTGGTGGTGGTGGTGGTGGTGCTGCTGCTGCTGCTGCTGCTGCTGCTCGTTTACCTTGTAGCCTTGGTGCATGATGTTTACGAGCGCTGGCTAGTGCAAGCATTGGCTTAGTGCTCTTCTGGTTAGCATTGCCTGCCATTGTGCTGCTACTCTTGTGCTGTCAGCATGACTGTGACTATAGTCTCTGCGATGCCGCTAAGGGCTCCTTCCTGATTAAGGCTTTAAGGATCCGCTTGTCAGGGATTTCGGTCTTCTCTGACTCGTCAACTTTACTTTCGTCTCCCATGGGGCCTGCCGTGCAAGAGCTGGTGCCACGGCACAGAAAATCACACTGGAGCTCCTGCGGAGAACTCGTTGGTTACTTTCCGGGGACGGGAGACATGGAGACAAAAGAACTTCCACGCAACCTGCAAACGATGGAATTGCTGCATATGCTAACTACATACAGTAGAATATGTATAATGGCCTGCAGTGTATTTCCTGTACGTCTGCGGTTGGGCTTTGTTCAGGATTGCGGACCATTTCAGTAGAGGCGCTCTTCCTCCAGGAGGCCCCTGCTCAGCAAAACCTCCTGGGCTGTTGGAGAATGGGCTTCGGGATTAGGTAGGATGTTGTAGAACCTTGCGTGGGCTACTTGGACTCGTCCGTCCCTCACAAGATCCAACCAGACTCTCGGGTGACACTAGCTTCGAAGGCGTGCACTTCTCAAAAGCAAGGCTCGAGCCATCGTGCAGCTCGACGGCCATCCCCGCTCTCCGCACATTCCAAGACAGCTTTAGCTGTGAAGGCCTTCCAGGAACTCGCAGCTATTGCAGAAATGCAGGAAGGACGCGTGTACATGCGTGTGCGGTGTACAAACACATGCGTGCGCTTCTGTAGCAGAGACTTGTGGGGCCCCTCTGGCGCCTCTTCCTTCCTCTTCCCTGGAAGGTCGGAGGAGGGGCCCGAGGGCATCCAAAGTTCAGCGGCTTCCAAGGCGCTGGTCAAGGAGGACTCCTCGCGCCGGCCTGGCAACTTGAAGCGCTTCCTGTTCCTGTGCCTGTGCCTGCAGTATCCATACGATATGGCACTTCTAAGACCTCGACGTCATGCATTGTCATGAGCCGGTGCGCCCGGCAGAAAATTTCTGATCCACCTTAAAAGTCCAACAACAAGTAATACAGAAGCTTTAAAACAGCAGGCACCCTGAAGCTTCTGAGACTCTCTGCATTGCCAGCCCTTCGGCCTTGTGGCGGAGCTCCTTCTGCCCGCAGCGAGGTTCGCGTCGTTGGTGCAATCTCGCACGGATCACCGTGGGAGGAGAGAACAGTCGCACAGGAAAGTAGTGACCTCTTTTGCCCCTTGCTTTGAACATCTTGGAAGGCTGCGTATCGTTTCTAGTAGGCTGGCCTTGATCTGCACCAGGCTTTGGCTTAGACGCTGGGAGGCGCTCAGCAGCAGTGCTGCTGCAGTGGCCGCGCGACGCCCGCAGCAGGTCCGCCGCTTTCGCGTGGACATAGCTGGCACAATGGACGATGCTATGGCAGCTTCAAGTGGATGCGCCCAGTATCAGAAAGTGCACTGGTACAAATGGACCCGGGAGGATCTGATGCCTTCTACACGGTGTCGTGTTTCAAAACTTGGCTTCGGCAGGGCTAGGTCCCTGCCGCCGACTGATTGAGGGAGGAAAGCTTTGTTGAGCTGTTGGAATTTAGACAAGGAATTGTCAAGCTCAAAGCAAGATTGGAGTCTTCTGCCGACCACGGTTGAAGAATGCCTGGAGGGGTTTCAAGAAAGAGCCAGCCATAGACAGTAAGCGCGCAGATCTGCGCAGGAACTCATTGCCGGGGTCGAGGCGATCTTGGCGAGGGGGCTACACTAGTACGTGTCGAATGCTGTGCCAGATGGTGAGGGCAGTTTGAGAAACCAAAAGACGAACAGACGTCTTGATATCTTCTAAATCGGGAAGCATGGCTCAAAATCCTCGACTGTACAATCCTACACCTTTACAACCCCCGTATTGCTCTAAGCACTCATCCCTTTTCTGCTCTTTGGCACTCCGCTGTTGCTAGCATCCAGAGGCCCGGCTGCAAGATCCTTCTCCGGCAAGGCTGCACAGGATTTTGTCAGAGCTATTGGGTTTTTTTTTGCGGGTGTGGGTTTTCTGATCTGCTATGGAGAAAGTTAAAGGCTTGGGGGATATAGGGTTTAGGAGTTCCGGTGCGATAGCATCGATGGGTCTTGAGACAGGTGCTGCAGGTTCGCCCAGCCGGCAGCCTTGGGAAAAGCGTTTCGACCCTCATTGGCGATGTTTTACTATAAAGATTTTTGATCGCGAGATCCATATGGTACGCAATGTCGAATTCAGAAGCCAGCGCGTCTTGGAGCTGGAAGCTCCGAGATTTTGGGCGTTGCATGGAATGCATCCTATAGACTGTGGCCTCTAAGGATGATGTTGGTACTTCTGGCTTGCCACTGCGCAGGCTTCATCACCGTATGCAAGGCTGACCTTGAACCATCTGAGCTCGCAGCGATTCGGGCAGCAGTCGAAACAGGTGCGATGAAACGGTCCGATGCATCAACTCGGGCGATTGCGGCGGTTCTGCACCAAGGCTTCCTCGATGAGGGTTCAAGGCGAACCTCGACGACGAGCTATACGTGGGAAGGCCTATCGGACGCACGGCACGTGCCCGATGATGCCCGAAACAAAAGCCAAAAGCTATGAACGGCACAAGCCGAGATGAAGGTCATCTCGTCTCACATCACGCGGGCATTGTAGCCTCACGACAGCGCAGGGGCGTGCTGGAAATGGACACATGCACTTCGACACATCTGAAGCTGCCTCCGTACTGCCCACTGTAATTCTGTCGCATGCCGCCGGCGCCCCCCATACCATATGGAGCTCCCTTAGTTCATCTGGAAGTTTGCTCGGCAACAAACACATTTCCGAGTGAGCAAGCTGCAACATGAGCTAAAGCTGCTGATGTGTGCGTCTTCTTCGCCAGAGAGCAGATTCAGAAATTTTCAGCCAACAGGAGAGAGACCGCAACGATTTGCTTTCTTGTTGTTGCATAGGCGTGGGTCCCGGCCCACTGGCACAATGCAGCATCTTTCATGGCAACATGTCTTTCAACTGAGCTGGCGGCCTGGTTGAGAAGAGGGGCCGGGGTCTGCGAAGAAGCATTCGCACGATCACTTCCATGACCCCTTCACGTCCACGAGCTCTCAGTCACTCCCAAGTCCAACGGCAAGTGACGTCTCTTCGTCGTGCAAAAGCCTACAGCTCCTCATTGTCAGTTCAAAACTCCGACAAGGTCTGAGAAGCCCCTGGGCTGGCGCCTGGAAGTTCTGCGTGGGCGGTTGACCGCCGTAGCCGCCTTGTTGCGGATACCTGCAGGCTTCTCAGCAAAATATGTATGTATGTATGTATGCATGCATGCATGTACGTGTGAGTGTATGTGTACCTGTATGTGTATGTATATGTACAGGTATACGTATTTGTATATGTACGTATGTATTTCTGCATATATAGACATATCCTACCCGCTCTCTCTATATATACAAACTTACTCTACATATATAGATATATAAACGTGCACATACACACATTCAGATTTTCTATAATGTGATACAGAACAGAATTACATTAGAAGCTTTGAGGAAGAGCTCCCTCTGCAAGTCTAGAGAAGACTGAGCTGCTGGACCTCGGCGGAGAGGGTGGCTGCTGGAAGGATGCCTGCCTTGGCCGGGTTTTGGGTTGGTAGCGTTTTACGCTCTTCAGGGCTTAGGGTGGCAGGGTCTTCGGGCTTTAGCGGGCTGCACGTTTTGAGACATGGGGCACGCAGGACTTGAGCTACTGGTATTTGTAGCTGGAGGGTGTTTTGAGTTACCGTCTGTAATCCTCGGTAGGGTCAACTAAAGATGGCGTGATTGCCTTGCTGCCGCCCTGGAAGACTCTTGGGCCCATGCTGGTATCCACTGTAGCTTGCCTGATTGATGCATGGCATCGACATGTGTGATCAAGCAGAATGTTCTCGAAAGGACTCGTTTTCGACTCACGTGCCGACTTGAGAACTGGGTTCTCGGCCATTTTGGCGGCAGTGACATCATCGTCGTCCTGATCGCTTCGAGGGCAGTCGGAGATCAAGTGCGTAGCAGGGGATCAAGGCGGAATGACCACTGCACCGCACTGGTCTCGATCCCGTTGAACCCGTTATTGTCCTCGTCAGCCTCAGACTGTTGACGCAAGCCTGGGGGCAGAGGCTCCTAGCTCTTTCTATACACACATACATGCATGCATATATGTACATACATACACATACATATACATATACATTGAATCTACATCTACAAGCACCTACATCGATATGTATATATTATATACACATTTTGATTGCAGTTCAGCACTACGCAGAACTCCATCACAATTTCTTCGTCCCTCCAGCCGAGATGCACCTTTGGTGCTTGCCAATTTCAACACATGTTCTGGGATGCTACCTGCGCTTTCCTGGGCCATGAAGTTACATTTATTGTGGATTATGGTGGTGCGGTTGGTGGTGGTGAGTTTGGGATTTCGAGCTGTTGCGGCCTAGAGAGGTGTTGGGACGTAGGGTGTATGAGGAAAAGTACGAGCCACTTCCTTTCGACGGCACCGACTACTTTACAAATAATTGATGCCACTAGTGTAATCGGCGCTGACCCGGGAAAACGTGAGCAGTCATCCCACAAATTGGAGACTGTGGGTGCAAGGCCTCGCAGCTGCCACTTTCGCAGTGTACTCATAACAGAAAACCATGCAAACACACGCGAGCTTCTCAAGTTTTCTGGTAAAGTAACAGTATGTTGCAAATCGACTTATTTAGGTTTGACAGCAGCAGCTTGGGGCAACTGTTGTTCAGCCACCCACCTCTGCAACCACCAACGAATGTCGGACAAACATTCCAGATTTTGGCACATCCAGTTCGTGACACCACGGTTATGCAAAGCGCACACACAGACACCTGAGACATTGCCAGGCGACGGAAGAGTATCCGTGCAGGTAAACTCAGCTGAAAGCCCTTGTCTACAGCCGAGCTCATCGACGACCCGACCCAGTATCCCTGTGCAGTTTGCGCAGCATCGGCTCTTGCACACGAAGTACTTGCTGAAACTCGGTCATGACATCACGGCGCCTGCCACAGAGCAGCGCTTTCACTCTTCAGATAGAAGCACACTTCGCAAACTGCCAGGCTGCCACTGCGCGTCAACCTCTTGCAAAGCCTACTGAACGAGCTACCCAAACTTAAGATTCAAACAGTCCCGTGCTGCTCTACGGTTGGGAGAGTGCAGGGGGAACTCTAGTTTTGAGCAAGCCTTAAGGGTACCTGCAACTACCCAAATCCAGCTTTCGTCTGTGCCCCGAGACCTCCTGAATTAAGCAACATACCTGTAAGCACACAACATGGCAATATACATTGCTTTGCAGTCTATTCCTTGCTTAAGGGGTATTGGGCTGTCCGAGCCCTGAGGCCCCCCCACTCAGCGCCAAGCCTGTTGTTCGCGATGTGCAACAGGTCCCGTGGCGTAACGGCAATCTCGAAGGTGTGAGTGGACCTGTGCGTTCAGGGAAGCGAGCTTTACAGGTCTAGGGTCTCGCCATGGGGAATCAGAACAGAGATTCAGGACGCTCTATGGTCAAGCCCTAACACTCTTGGAACCCCAGATCCTTAAATCCTACACCATCCTAAGCCCCGAAGCCCTAGCTGAACCCTCAGATGCTGATAAAGTAAAAGTCCAAATCCGAAAGCCCTAAACCCCACAAGGCCCTACACCCTAAACCCCTAACCCCCAACCCCTAAACCGAAAGCCCACTTCGTGGGGCAGCCTCATGGTCGAGTCGAAGTTCGCTGCGGGCGCCGTAGCCTGACCATTTTTCAAAAGGAAGCTCAGGGCTTCTCGCTGCCACAGTACGAGCTTCCGCGGGATTTTGGAGCTTCTAGTGCTTCGAGCGGGTTTTGCATTTAGGGTTGCAGGTTTTCGGAGGGTTAGGGCTTTGGGAGGCTGTAGGGTTTGAGGTCTTCTGAGAAACCGAGACTGCAAGGCCCGATTCAAACCGGTTTATTTTGCAGCCGCCGGGGTGGTGAGGGAATGCCCAGACCATGCTCTTCTTATCGCTGCTGCTTGTCGCTCTTAACACGGCACCCTCCTGTACAAGACGGGCAAGCCGTCAAAGAGACTTACTTTGAGCGCGGAGTGCCTGGAGAATTTTCAAGGCTTCCGGTGCGCCGGACCAGTGAGGAGCACTGCCCATCAAGATGCGGACGTTGTCGCGTTGCCCAAGCTCTTTGAACCTCAAAGCGAGTTTGGAATGGTCGTTTGCGAAAGGAAAGCCTAGTACGATGCTACACCAAGGGCCCCCGGTTCCTGTTTGACTCTCTTACATCAACATATGCTTGAAGAGATGCGGAAAGAGAGCTGATCTACGAAACCCCTTCTTGATTCATTGCTTCTGTCTTCAGTCCTCTCGCACCGGTGTTTCGCCAAGGAGCCGCTTTGTGACATCTCGGTCCCAACCATAGTCGTGAACGCTGCCCGGGCTGGTTGCTGGTCGAGGTCCCTCCTATTTGCAGTCCCGTGCTGTGCATCGATTGATGACGAGACGGCGCAGGCTCTTGCCAACGAAACTAGCTACCGCTACCGTATGAGGATGCGTAGTCAATGATTGTGCAATGGTATCCTTGCCTTAGCCTTAGCCCCTCGTTTGCCGCCCCAAAACGGTATCCGCCGAGGCCACAGGCCCAGGCGTCTTGGGGGTTACCTCAAGTACTCTCCACCTAATCCTCCTCCCTGCACCCAAATGATCGTCCATTTCCCATCCCCCCGCCCGGCTTCGCCTGATTTTACCTCACTTGTCGGCCTCTGCCTCCTGGACCCCTTGGCGTGTCTGCCCTTCCCCACCCCTGCCACCCCCCTACCCCCCGCCCCCCCTACCCGCAACCCCCTCCCCCTGCCTTCTGCCTGCCTTCCTGCTCCCCCTCCCCTTCCCTCCCTTCCTGCCCTCTCCATGACAACGGCAGCGCCTGCGGCTATCTCACCGTTGATCCTACACCCAGTCTATAGGCACTTGATTGCTGACACCTGCCGTTGAATACACACGAACACACGGACCTCACGAAGCTTTCAAGCGGCTTGCTACCACTATTCTGGAGGATCTTAGCAAGCTTGAGGACGTCTATTTTCTTTGTTCCTCCCACGAACTCTAGACTTCTGCGGCAGACATGCACCAACGCTATCTCAGCAGCCGAGGCGGGCGGCGTAGCGTTAAACTTAGTAACTTAAAGAGGCTTCAAGAACGACCACGTTTTTCTCGCAAGCCTGTCCTCGGGCGGGCCAGCCTCGACCCTCGCGGCTTCCGCTGCCTTGGCACTGCCTTTGCTGCCGTAGCTGCGCCTGCGACGACAGGGCGACTTCGCGAGGTCTCTATTGTCAAGTTGCCTAATAAGAGTACTAATACTAATTAATACAAATGATACTGTAATAATAATAACGAAAACAATAACAATAATAGTAAGAATCATAACAACACTACTGCTACGAATAATGACAATCACAATAACAATAAACATAACAATAACAATAATCATAACAAGAATGACAAACTACTGCTACTTCCCGCCGGGACCGCGACGTGGCCGGCCGGGAAGAGGCCTGTGATGCTTGGCTGCCTGCTTAGAGCACTCAAAGAGTTGCCGAGAAAGACCTAGCAACGAGTCAGCAAGAACAGTCGGTTTCCAGAGCCGATCCTCCTCGAATGGACCCTGCTATGTCCAAGGCTGGCAGTGGCGTTTGCATTGCGAACTGGATGTCTATCACAACCTTCTACTGCACAGTTACACTGGCGGCACTAACGGGCACTCGAACGGCTGACATCTGCACGACTGCCAATAGTTACTCCTTGTTGCCGCTTTTGCTCGGGTGATGTCCAGCCAATAAAAACATATGCGAACCTCTGCTGTTGCCCACAATTGTACCCATCGGTCATCGAGCAGAAGCGGCATTGTGCACCAGAGTCGCGAATACGTCGAACAATCTGCGTCTTCACAAGTCTCAGCATGACCAGTGCTCAAAGACGAAGCTGAGGCTGGTGCCCACGCGATCTCTACCTTTGCGCTTCTTGCCTCATGCACCCCTCTAAGCATGACACCGCGTGAAGTTGAAGAACAGAGTCTGCGATTGTCTTCACCAGCTCAAGTCTGAGAAGCTGACCGGCAACAACGAAGCAGTAGTAGGCCAATCCTCCTGAGGGCAACAAGCGGCTTCAAAACTTCAAGCATCACGCACAAACCTGCCTAAACTCAACAACCATCCGGTCCTATGGCCGCTGCCACCAGCAGCAGTGAAAGACCGAGGACCTGGCTCCGTCAGCCCGGGGCACTGGGGCCCTTCAAGTGACCTCCGAGCTTCGGGCCGTCGGATTGGGGCCCGACGAGGCAGGCTTGCGATCAGCGACGAAGCTGCTTGCCTGGCTCTGACGGAATGGAGAGGAGAGGCAGTTGAGAGGGTCCGCACCCGAAGCAGAGTAGTACTCTCTCTTCCTCTCTCCCTCTCTGCAACATGCGAGGCTCACCGAGCTGCCTGCAACAATTGGAATGGGAACCTGATCGCACATCGCATCACATTGCCAAGATGCGCTGCGATTCAAGGGGGCTGTGAATCGAATCTCAGCCCAAAGACCTGCAACCCCATACCGGTCGGCTCATTGATGATGCTTGCGGCTAGTAAATTATCCTCTTGCTAGTGTCCCGTGGTAGCTGATTTCACCCTTATATCTCGAGTCCTCATAACGAACACTTCAGAACCACAAAGAAGAGATGGAAGAGACTACACCTCCGATTATTTTACAGCAGTGTGATGCTCGGCTCTTCCCAGTCGCTCCCAGCCTGCTCCGGCGGGCAGTAATGCGTGATGTACTCCCCAGC
This sequence comes from Symbiodinium sp. CCMP2456, assembly GCA_905221635.1. NCBI lineage: Eukaryota > Dinophyceae > Suessiales > Symbiodiniaceae > Symbiodinium > Symbiodinium sp. CCMP2456. The sequence continues at coordinate 30,812 of CAJNDV010037407.1, read as the reverse complement.
AATCATGCTGTTGGCCTCTCGGCTGAGCCCTAACAACGCCTTCCATTGCCACCAGTACCAATATCAGGACTATCAGGACAAAGGGCTTTAGTCTCGTTTTGGCTGCTGCTGCTGCTGCTGCTGCTGCTGCTCCTGTTCTACTTAGTGTTCTTGTTGTCTTTGCTGTGGTTGTTGCTGCTGCTCTGGTTGGCGGCGGCGGTGGCGGTGGTGGCGGTGCAAGTGCCACTGCTGCTGTTGTTGTCCTTGTTCTTCTTCTGCTTCCGTCTTCTTGTTGTGGTCATACTGCCTATTGTTACGGTTTCTGCTTCTATTGCTAAGATATGGGCGGCTAGTGAACCTTCGAGCTCCAAGAGCTCTTGATGAAGGACCCGCCTCAGGCGTGCCAGTCGTGACGCTGGCGGCCGTCAAGGGGTAGTCGACGACATTGCTTACATCGTTCCCTCTCCTTGTCTTGCACTTGCGGCCAGTGAGCAGACTACGCACTTCTTGCTTTGGGCGGTCGTGAGGCCAGTCGCTCGCAGAATCCGCCACTTGTTGGTAAGGTGCAGGCTTGCTACTCAGCGAAGGTGCGTCGACCTCATCAATGGGTCTCTTGATGACCGCACAGGTGCTCCCTCTCTGGCACAACTTCTCTTACAACGGACCAACAAGGCTATGCTTCGCCTCCCCACGGAGCGCTTGAGGTCCCGGCCCAGCAACCATCGTTCTTGGAGTACTGCCAGTACTCACCTGCCCGTTCTGCCCTCTACGAACCGACGGGGCAAAAGTGAAGAGCAACGATACTGGGTCTTGACACAAGACAGTATAAGGGCGAAGCAGCTGATGCTGGAATAACACCTGGGTCAGCATGAGACAGGTTCGGTTGCACTTCCCTCGCATCTTCCCACTTCCTTTTGCTTCGTCACAGCCCTGGGATACTGAGATCTGTGCCAATCTCTACATCGAGAGATGCTGAGTTCCTGAGCAATAAGCTATGCAACGGATGCGAAAAAGACAGCCGAGCAGAGCAGCAAAGAACAAGAATCACGAGGTGGGTCACGACAACAGGACTCTGTGAACAGAGTCTCCTCTCTAGCGTCCACAGCACAGAACCACAACGGTGGCCTGCGACCCCTCGGCATAGAGGCCAAAGTTGTAAAGCCTCAGATGCGCTTGCAACGAAACTGCTGTTTCTAGCTCCGGATGTCGGATGCTTTGTATATGGCTACGGTGATGCCCCCTTTCGGTTCCGAGTCGGTCCCCATCATTACTTATAGCAAAGACTGCCATGAACAGGCGCGCCAGAACAAAACAAGCCTTTTCAAGCCTAGAGGTCACTGAATTTTGCTGTGTTCCATGGTTTGGGGCCTGCAGGGCTTCGGGGACGCCCTTCGATTTGCGGCCCAGCATCTTGTTTATTTTGATGCCCACCAGACTTTTCATCACGTGCACCTGCCGAATTCACGCTTCCCTTTCTTGCACAGGCCGCAAACATTCTGCAGCGAGCTTCGGGGCCTTTCCATGCTGCACCCTCTGTGCAGCCTGCACCATAGAGTATGTGAAAGCCTACATGTAAAAGGCTGGGCAAGATGACGGGAGGACCTGGAAATCGCGCATAAGCTATGCGCCGAGTCATCCAGCAGCTACAGAAACCAGACTGACTGCTCGCGGGTGTCACAACATGCTGGGTCACAGCTCCATCCGTCTAGGCAAAACTCTGCAGGACAGTGACAAAGTTAAAACTCCACCACCTACGTCTGGCCCTCCAAGCGAGAAAAGCACCCAGCATCACAAAGGCCTGCACGGTGATGCCATTCTGGTTGCCCTGGCACAAGGTCAGCCATCTGTTCAGCGCAGCCACTCGTGTCTGTGTGCACAACCAGGCCAGCAGCACACCACGGAAGTCGCAGTCATACCCGCCATTGCCCAACCAGCACCTGAGATCTCGTGGACGTTCGAATTTCACAACGCGCGGTGCAAGCTTGCATTGGCAGCTACACAGTTCGGAAACATCACCTTCTCATGTATGGTTAAGTCTTTGCTAACTTGAAGGAGCGGAGCATCGGTGCAGCTAAGTCTTGTTGTTTGCCATACAGTAGATACCCCTGCACCGGATTGGACTGGCAAGTAGACAGCAATTTCCTCATTTCTGCGAAACAGCATATGCAACTGCCAGATCACCGGATCTTTGTTGCATTCAGAAGCGGCTCCTTTCCGCGATTCCTTTTTTTAGCATGCAGTCCAGACAACAAAAAGGACAGTTTCTGTCCTAGCCAACGCATCTTTCAGCCGCTGCACAGCTCGGGCTTGCAAACAGCGACCCGGCTGAAGCGGCGTAAAGCCATTTAATTTTACGCCCTCATCCTTGGGCGCCGCAGAAAAGGTACCACCAGCTGTTGATGCTCACGGCTTCGGCTTCTTTGGCCTCGGGCCAGAAGAGACTCTTGAAGGGTCGCGTGGGTAGATTCAATAGCTGCTTGTACACATAATATGACATAACATGACACAAGATGACATTCTGATAATGACAGCAATACTTGAGAAAGTAGTAACACTAGCAATCATGATACCAAGAACACCACTAACGACACCACCACCCCAACCAACAACAACAGTAACCACATAAACAAGTGCCTGGCTGAGTCATTAAACAAACCGGTAAATGAAACAAAACTTGTATGTATGTATGTATGTATGTATGTACGTATGTATGTATGTATGTATGCATGCATGTATGTATGTATGTATGTATGTATGTGTGTGTATATATATATGTATATATTGTGTGTATATATAATATATATATAACACACATAACATCACAGAACTATAACACCTACCTACCTACCTACCTACCTACCTACCTACCTACTTACCTACCTACTTACCTACCTACCTACATTTCACTTTCACTTTCATGGGCACAGAACCCGCGTTGGATGCAGCCGCAAGCATGCACAAAATACAAACGTGTGTGGGCCACTGCAGCCTGCCACATGCCTTGCACTGCTGCTCTGTAAGTGCGTACGGTCTGCCACATCCCATGGCCTCAAGCGGTACTGGAGCTTCAGCTATCAGACTCGCTCGTGAGTCAATCGATCCGAAAGCCCTTACATACATACGTACATACATACATACATACATACATACATACATACATACGTATGTCAGCGCATGCATAAATGGATACAGACACGTATATATATATATATATGTAAATAAATAAGTACAAATATCTCACATACATATCAGCGATGACTATGCGACCCTTGTGAAAGAGAAGCCGTTTGGGGCGCTGGCCGAGCCCTGCCCCTGCGCCTGGAAGGCTGCAGCCAACTCCAAGAGCCCTCCTCGCAAAGTCTAGTCGGAGGAGCTCGTCATGTGCGATCCATTTTTTTCGGAGGAGTGGTGAGGAGTGGTGGGTTATTGAAGCTTAGGGCTCTGATGTAGGAGAGTTTGAGGTCTAGGGTTTTCAGATTATTCAGACAGAACTGCGCCGGTGCCGCATAAACACGGCAGCCAGCGAAAGACACGCAGGGCCTCTGTTCGCCCGGTAGCACTATGGGCTTGCACCCTCATGAGCGCACGACCAAGATTCTGGAAAACATGAAATATACCCCGGGACTGAGAACTTCTAAGGTACGACTTCAATTTAGGTTCTATATGCTCGTAAACGCAGTAAAAGCGTAGAAGAGGGGTTCCCGGCTGGTGGCATTCCTTGTCAAGGAGAGGCACCGTACTACAGCAGAGGAGGGTTGTGTGACGGCCTTGCTGGGCGAACTCCTTTGCTGCCAACTTCCTGTTACGGAGGTGTACATACATGCATAATACTTACATTCACATGTTTGTACATATATATAGACACATACGCGTGCATAGACCATAGCGACGTTTGTATGTTCAGATAGGTACCGATAGCCATAGGCAGACAGGTAGATAGACCTAGGATATGTAGATGTGTGGGAGAAGCATAGGTACATCTTACGATTCGTCTACAAGAAGCCGTGACAAAAGTGCGAGCCCAACGCAAGCTTTATCTGTGGCGAGCCCGTCCATCTGCCCATCTATCTGTCCATCTGGCTATCTGGCCAGCTATCTATTGACGTGGCGATCGGCAGATCTCGCTTATCTACCTCTTTGTCTATCCTGCCATCTGTTTATCTCTTCTATCTCACCAACCAAACCGATCTACTCTCTGAGTTCCATGAAACATGTTGAGCATTGTCTAGTCTAGTGTTCAATCAATCGCATATTCCATCAGTCAACCAGTAAGTCAAATAGTCGGTCAGTCAATCAACTAATCAACCACTCAATCAACCAAGCCAATCAACCAACCTAATCAGCGAATCAGACAATAAATAGATCAATCAACTAATCAATCAATCAATCAATCAATCAATGTATCAAATTACACATGTAGCCGTGATGCCAGCTGAAGCCAAATTCCTTGACAAGAACTCGCTCCACCCCAACTCCTGCGCGCATCGTCTGCGATTGGAGCCACTGGAGACGTTGAGCATCAAGGCTGTCTGGTAAAAGGCCCAAGGCTCCCACTGCCTCCCATGGAGTCTGACACCGTTGTGCTGTGGAACTTCAGAACTATAAAAATAAAAAATGCTTATGCTAGGGGGGTACCATATATATATAGATATATAGAGATGCGTACTTGTATATACGTATGTACATACATATAGGGCTCGGGCTGTGCAGGCAACGGGATGCACCTCGTCAACGGCAAGCCGCTCGCTGCAGGCGAAAGGGTTGACCCCTTGAAAACACCTTGGACTCCCGATGCATACGGGCGTCTGAAGAGCATATACCTATGACTATACATGTGTGTATATATATATATGTATGCATGCACAGGCATGCACCTATATACATATGTATAAATATATATATATATATATATATACACATGCACACATACATACAACGTAGCGTCTCAAGTGCTTCTGGTGCGCATGGCAGGATGTGTTCCGCGCCGCCGCATCTCCCAAAGACCGCCGGCAGCATCCTCGGAAGATGAATGGATACCGCAGCTGTCCAACTGTGAAGACAAGTCACGGATTCCCGACGAACTACAACCATCACAATAGAGCCTGGACCCCAGTGCTGCCGCTGCTCTTCCGTCCGATGCTGACTAGGATAAAAAAACACGATCATGATAATGATGATGGCGAAGAAGACGATGATCATGGACATGCCTACGGAATGTTGATGATAATGCAGCAGTGTTGGTGCACCCTGACCAGATTCCCAGCGTAAGCGAGCGACCGAAAGGCTGTAGCTTGTGATGGCGGTTGGCACCCGCAGCTGCACCAGCGCGCGCAGGGCGGGATGCCAGCTCTCCTTGGTGCGAGCTGCGAGCATGTCATGCGAACTCCTCGGCCTAGCTCTTTGGTGGCTGCAGCCAAGGAACATATTCCTGGATGCCTGCTTAGCAAGAACGCGTCTACAAACTACGGTGACTCTTCTGAAACGAGCGAATCTTGCCTGCGTGGAAAGCGACCGCAAGGTTTGGCGGCCTCGCAGAAGTCAGGAAGTCCTGGTACATCGTCCTGGAACTGAGCGGGAAGTAGGCGAGTTAAGGCCTTGAAGGCTTGAGGGCTTCAGCGTCAAAGGCTTTGTGCCACGAAGCGTTCACTCTCAAACTTTGCAATCGAGCCGGGCATATCGACGCTACCCACAGTGTCCTATGAAAAGTGAGGCGCACGTTGCCAATCTCAAGCTCGGAGCCTCAGACTTCAATGTACATCCAGCAATGCCTTTATACAGATATGTGTGTACATAGATCAACACACACACAAATATATAAATGAATAAACAAATCAAGACACACATATATATATATATATATACATATAATATACACATAGACGCATCTATGTATACATATATACACATACAACAGATACATATATATATATATAATACAGATATGCATATATATATATATGTGCATATGTACGCATACATATATATATATATACACACACACATCGTTACAGCTGTATAGATATATACACACGTACATGTATTTCGGTATAGGGCTCCCTTGGGGTTGTCGCTGCGACGAGGCGCCAAGAGGCAGCTCCCGGCCCAGCTCTGGTCCGATCAAGCGCAGCGTCGCGCCACTCTCGGGCAGTGCACGCCCCAGCTCCTGGAAGATCAATGCTCATCATACTATATTCTAAATATGTGTGTGTATAAATAAATAGATAAATAAATAAATAAATAAATAAATATATATATATATATATATACAGAGTAGGTGTTATACGAGTATGTATATATAAACAAATAATATCTATCTATCAGCAAATATGCCAATATGCTTCTGTCACTGTGATGCCATATGCAAGGTGAGCGTGACAGAAGAAGGCACGACGACAACCACAAATTCAAGCAATTAGCAGCGCCAGCACACGCAGCCAGCAGATATGACGATCCTCCCATCAACTTGAGAGCGTGGGGGCAATCACTGGAACACCTGATAGCTACTGATATTTTTTTTCACCGTATTACGTGTTGTCCGCAATTCTTGCTGTGAGGTAGAGCTTGCCGCCTCGTACACAAGCTCCATGTCCGTCAGCTCCAGGATCCTTGGCCAAGCTTTTTCGTTTTTTGTCAGAAGCTCGGACTTCACAATAACGAATCATCGTGTTAAAATGAATAAGACAAAGAAGACTAAAGATAAGAAGTATGAACCATCAATGACGACATGCGTGTGGGTGTGCATGTTCGTATATCTCAGCAAGGGAAAGAAGTTTTAATACCATTCGTGTAAACGGAAACATGAGGGTAATTTAATTGACTTGAAACAATGACCGTGGAGATTGTTGTTGAGACTGCTGCTATCGACGAGAACCTTTGAGACATGCGGGCCTGCGGTAGAGTTCGACGCCCCGCCCCCGCCTCCAATAAAACATAATAAGACTACCCAAACATCATAGCTATATGTTGCGCAAAACGAAACAACTACATGTGTGTGTGTGTGCGCGCAGATGTATGTATGCATGCATGTCCGTTGCATGGCATGCCTTCCTGCATGGAGGCATGTGCTTGTGTGTATATATACGTATGTACATAAATAAATAAATAAATAAATAAATAAATATATATATATATATAAATCCATATACATATAAGTAAACTGTAAACTTCAAAGTTCAGAGGCCAAAGATCCGGCTCCCCGGAAGGTCGATGCACAGCTCCTCATCGCCCACCTCCATGTTGAAGCTCCGGATCGCATGCAAAATCGTCAGAGGCCTGAAGAAGGGTCTGGCATCTAAGTGCATCCGAAGGGCAGCGTCCCTTATGTAGGCATGTAGCAGATCAATGTTATGTAATGTTCTGCTGTACCATGATCGACTCAAGCCATAAATGAGTATATGCCAACCTCAACTACCTAGCAGACCTAGCGCACACAGAAATGAACGTCTTCAACTTCAACTGGGGTCCCTGGGTGTTCACCCCGTGCTGCTCAGTGACACCGAGAGAGCGCCAGTGCAGGCAGCTCGGTTTTGGGGTGCCATTCCACGGGTGGCGAAGTAGTCCTCTGAGCATTCTGTACAGCCCAGCAGGTTGCTCTGATCGGAGAATGCTTGGATTCAAACATCCGGCTCCTCCCAGGATGTCCCGATGCCATCGAGGTCAAAGTCTGTGTCCTGAGAAGCTGGGCACAAGGCGTTTCACAGGTCTTGTGGCGGGTCTTGATCCCTCTCATCCTGTTAGCACCACATCACTTCACATCTGCGGCAAAGGGTCTGGAATGCGCATGAGCTCCATGATCCTCTCTTCCGCACCATGGACCTGTTCAGAGGCTGGGCTGATGGAAGCTCCGACGAATGGTTCGTGCATTCGACCGAAGACGATGCAAACACGCAAACTTCACGGCATTCTTCCGAAGCAATCGAACAGGGTGCAGGGCTTCTTCTCTGCTATAAGAACCAGTCAGGAGCAGCAGAACCGCCTCACTTCTTCATCTGCAGGATCCTCTTATAAGGAGCCTCATGAAACCCTGCAGCAGCCTTACAAGATCCTCTGTACGGGAAGCTATGAGAAGAGGCTCTGAAGCCTAAACTCTATCACATCGACACGAACAGAGTGCAGCATTGGTTAAGCAAGCCACTAACGGGCTGAGCCCTACTTTGCTTTCCTAAAAGACAAAGCCACCTCGGCGCTTCGCTGCACGCCCCGGGCCCCCCGGGGGGTGCCGCGGAAGCGGCGGAGCCCAGCCAGGGCCGACACAGCGGGAGCCCAGGGATGCGGAAGCCCGGGGGAAGGGCGCCTCGTCGGGATTTGAGGTTTTTTTTTTGGGGGGGGGTTCATGGGTGTGGGGGATCGATGCTTGAGGGCTACAGAGAACGGGGATCTACGGGGATTTAAGGTTCAAGGTTGCAGGATTCGGGGTTTCTGCTCATGCTGAGAGTTGGTATGGAGATGCTGAGCCTGAAGCGAAGTGAAACCCAAACGTGAGATTCCGAGGCAGAAGGGTTGAGTGCAGGAAAGACCTCTAGCAGTTTGGCTGCCTGAGCAACGTGGCTCGTTGTCAGAGAACCCCAGTTCCCAGGAAACTGTGAAGGAATAGCAGTTCTTCGCAAGAAGACTGGCACGAGCTGTTTTTGGGCGAGTGAGGTAGGACCTTTGCGGAAATCGAACATGTCTGCACAGTCTCCATCCACCCACGAACCTGGGAATGCGCCTCGTTCTTTCAGATCTCCCGCTGCTCATTTCAGGTGCAACCTGACACGCAGAGGAAGTTTGAAGCCAAGCCCCGAGACTTGGTTACGACTTGAGCTTCAGGTGTTCAGAGATGTTGCGGTTCACTGCTCTTGACTCTGCTGGCGGCTAGAGACAAACGTAGATCTACAAATGAATGAGTGGTCTGCTAGCTGCTAGCTCGTTGGTGTGTGAGTGTATGTATATACACAAAAGAGAAGCATAAACATAATGCTAACATGACACGCAAGCATCACTACACTTTAGCTGACTGCAGCTGAGGCTCGCTGGAGGCCACGCGCTGTGGCCAAGCTGCGGGAACTCGCTCCACGCGCAGCATTGTCGAAATAAGCATCGTCTGTCAATGACAAAAACTTGCGCGGGATTCCTAAACCTTAAGCCGCCCTAAACCGCCCCCGCTATGACGGACCTATGTACCGCAAACGTAGCATTCGTCACGTCGAGTCTGGATAGCTTGGCTGGAGATGGTGCGAGCATCTTGATCATCTTCGTGGTTGTTGCTGGGATGTTGGTCAATGCACTTCATGTGCTTGTTCGGGCTGCGGTTGCTTGCTAGCTGCTAGCAGTCTGAAAGAAGGTAAAGCTGCGGATATCCGACACACCCATCACACTGCACGTTCGCCTCAGGGACCTAGCTGTACATCTAAACAAGAGAACCAGGAACATAATGACACATACCGAATATGGAGAACGAAAAAGGCACCACTAGTTTGCAGAAGCCCTATTATGAATGCCGGTAAGTTTCGTCAAAAGCCCCCAAGACCCACTGAAGAAACTCGGGATTGGTCCCTAGCTTGCTGAGGTCTCCCACTGTGGCGGGTCTACCTGTGTCACCCACTGCCAGACACTGCACCGAGAGTCACCGAAACCTTAGGAGGAGACTGCGGCTTGTGTTATAGGATCTCACACGGCTCAAGTTTTCGGGATTGTGCCAGCATCTAACTAAACATAATGGTGAGCACATCTTCGGGGACGGGAGTTCGTTCTCTTCATTAAGTTTCTTGGTCTTGCTGCCTGAATAAGACTGGCTCAGGACGCTGACATCTGCCGCGTACATAGACCCGTCGAAGTTTTGGAGCATTGATACCATGTAGTTTAATATGGCATACTAAAATGAAAAATGCAATACAATGCAATACAACAGAAACTCATATAGTACAGTATGGCATAGCGTAGCAATTGAAACATAGCATAACGCTCAATAGAACCTGGACAGTCTCTCACATACTTCATGTTATATACTATACTCTACCTACAAGCTGTTTACTGTGTAATGTACTGTATACTGTAGCGGTTACTAGCCGTACCATGTGCGACACACCACCTACATCTAGATGCTTTGCACTTTTATACACACTTTGCATTGTGCACCGTGCACTGTGCAAACATACTACACGCCGACTATATACTATATGCTATATAAGATTATGAGCACTGATATACTATTCTATAATATGAAGTACTGTGTATGACTCGCCTCTGAGACCTCGACAAGCGCTTTTGCACATCTTCTCGTCGGTGACTTGTTCTAGGCCAGTGTGGAACAGGCCCATACCTGCAAGTTTGAGGTTTGACGGCTCTCGCCTTACTTCGGGATTTTCGGGGTGTCGGCTGGAGAGTTTAGGACTTTAGGGTTTCGGCGCTTTCAAATTTTGGAGACATGACCTTTGGCCGTTGGAAGCGCTCAGGAAGCAGATGGAGGAGTCAGGGCCCGGGCAAAGCCCCGGCCAACCTTTGGCACGGTCATGCAGGACCGTGGTCCTTGGTGCCAGGGACCGAAATCAGATTTTGGTTTGTAACAAGGCGCTTGGAGTTCAGAATGCAGGGATCGACCCCCGGGCTCACGACATTCGCGGCCCTTTCACGCACCGCATGGACAAAGCAGTTTAGTAGAAGCGCTTTCTATGACGCAAGGGATTCCTGCTGAATCGATGCTTTCGTGGATCTCAAACGCTTTCCTTGATAGAAGCACGAGGGACGTCGCACCCTCTACCCTAAATGCCGAAGCACCCTGATCACAATTTTGAAGAGACCCGGTGTAAGGCAAGAGCTCCCAGCAATGAGCTGGCCTGCACAGCGTGCACTCAGTGCGTGAAGAAAGCACGTGTTCAGCGGCTTGGGATGCAGGGGTTTGGGGTTTAGGGCTTGCTGTAAGGGCTAACGGTGTAGGATTTAGGGAGCAAGCGAGAGTGCTTGACTTTGGAGAAAAACGAGTGTTTGGCTCCAGGCCTGTTCCGAGCATTGCCCATACACATCATGGCACCCCATGCAGGAGAGCCAACTGACAGGTCTTCGGCAACTCATCAGCCAAACATAAAGCAACGCCAAGCAGTCATGAAGCACCCAACTCATATTTCCCACCATTCCCCACCCCCTAAGCTCTGAACCAGTGGGCGCAGCCTGCCTCCCCTGTGCATCCGATTGCCAATAGAACATCCTGTAGGGCTGGAAGCCTCCAGACCTCAAGCAATTGTTGGGATGACTTGGGAGTTTCCGAAAATACGGGGTACCTTATTTGGGGATCCTTATAATAAGGACCCAACTATTTAGGGTACTATATCAGGGTCCCTTTTTTCGGAAACCCTCACTTTCGGATGTGGGATAGACATAGCAAGTCAGCGCTCTTCTCCGTCTTGCTGCTGCTGCCACGAAGTACCACCACGAATTACAGCCACTGAGAGCATGGCCAGGAGGCATTGCTGTCGGCAGCCGTAGCCGTGCCAAGCGGCCATTTAGCCCTGCAAACCAGGCACTCTGTTGTGGGTTATGGTGGCTGGTTATTATGAGTTGACTTGTTGCGACTTTCGCTGTTCTTGTATGCACTTGCAATCACTGGTGTCGCCAGCTTCTTATTCATGTAGCTGGCACCCAGCGGCTAACTCTGCGTTATGCTCGATATAGTTTTGCATCTGATGTCACATCACTCATTCTATCTACACTGTACTGATTGACTTTCTGCAGTCGTAGAAATTCTTTGCATACAGACTGGTTGCAGTTAGGTGTCATGAGTAATTGACTGCAGTGGGATGGAGGTGGGCATCTACTGGATACTTTAGTCGGAATATGTGCCTCCCAATATGATTCATGCAACATGTCATTGAATACAAGAAAATTGTACTGCAGCAGCAAACAACTGTAGCGGTCTAGTGTAGGAGACACAACAGACATTTTTCAGATCAATGATTACCTGCATCCATACGCGGTAACTGCACTATGCATGCGGGAATGTGGGTACAGACTGACTGCACGCGGTCATTAGACACTCTCACCTATTGATTGAAAACCACACACCCGCACACTCTGTGACTCTTTGCCAAGAGTTTCCTATTTCTGGGGAGCACATAAAAGGCAAACCCCCTGCATGGGTCCGCACCCTCTCTTCAAGGTCTGCCGTCTTCACTTCACTTCACTTCACTTCACTTCGGGGTCCAGGAGGCTGGTCAGGCCCCCCGCGCCGAGAGGCGCGCCCCTGTTTAGAGGCTTTAANNTAAGGGGCAACAACAGTCAGAGCTCGTAAAAAGATATGGTTCCCCCGTCAGTTGTAGAGAAGAAAAAGATATGGTTGCAAAATGAGTCTACCTAGGTATAGAACAGGAGCGTTGGTCTGTGACGGGTTTCCCGATATCTTTGCGAGCGAAGCACGCACATACAGTTCTTTCCCCCTTTCGGATCCACGCTGTAATGCGAAGGGCGGACTTGCAGAAACAAACGTAAACAGTTACACAAACGTCTGCCGTCTCTCTCTCTCTCTCCTAGCACGCCCAATCCAAACCTGGACTCTGGACCCCAGAGTCAAAACCCGAAAGAGTCTAGCGCAGGCATCCAGACGATGGCGTTGAGCTCCCGGCGGCGCCACTCCCGCTGGCAAAGGCACAGCAAATGCTGTAGCCAGGCCAACAATCAAAAGGCCCCCTGGAGTGTGGTTTGGCTTGATTTGGGGAGAATGCTATGCCTCTTGCTCATGTGGTCCAGCAACCAGAAATTATTGGGAGCATGCGCGGCATAGTCAAGGGTGCAACGAGTCTGTGACAGCATTAGTCGCGTTGCGCTTTGCCCTAAACTGTAGGATGCTGACTGTCACGACTCCCAATCTGAACCGGATATAGTTAGCTGGACAAGCCTTCACAAACATCACAGAGACATCATCAGCTTCTTCGCCTCGTATATCCATCTCTGCGGCCGCGGACAAGGCCACTAGAGAAAGGGCAGTTCAGCTGGAGCCCGGACACCGAGAAAGCCAGCGCCACCTCCCCTCTAACTTGAACGAATCTTGAACGGCTACCATCTGTTTAGGCAAGATTGCACGATGGACCGTGGACGATATCTGCTCGCACTGTGCATCGTTTCTGCCGTTTCAGCACGCGCACAGAGGAATTCAGACCTCCGAGAACAAGTTGCAAGCGACTCTTCTACTTGAGCCAGATTTACTCTCACTGAGTCTCGCGGCGCCTGAAAACCCAGGCGACCTTGGTGTTGGCCCGTGGGTTTGGAAAAGAAGGGGTCGATAATGTGTAAAATGCTGGCTTAGATTTCATTGACCAATATGTAGTTTGCGCTTTCTAGCCTCAAGCAATACCGCCTGCCAATCTCGATCCGCTTACATGCCGCCCAAGGCTAGCTGCGGCTGAAGAGCTGGCATCAGTCCAATCAGTACGAACCAGGAAAGCGGCAATCCAAAGATCATGTGCACAGCCTTTCGGGGCAATCAGCAAAAGACAGCTTAGAAAAGGTGATGGCGTGCCATATGCCGCGCCTTGTGGACAAGGAAGAGCAGCAAGGCCCAGTCGTTGAGAAATCCAAGTCTGTCCTCTGTGAAGATCTCTCTGGGGAAGAAGCCTGACATCTTTTGAATGCAGGGACGGGAGGTACTGCAGGCTGCACAAGAGTCACAAGACCTCTGGGCCAGGGACGGTCGGAGGCACACAGCCAAGCAAGGATGCAAACCGTCTCCATGATTTCGGCTTTGGATCTCGCGAAAGGAAAACTCAACGAAACGCATCGAGGACGCAGCACCAAACGAGCTCAAAATCGCCTCAAGACGAGATTATGAGTGGGATGCACGTCGAGTCGTACATCTAGAGATGGCGGCCACGTTAGCCCAAAGGCAATAAGCCTTGCAAGCGAGTTTGGGACGGTGCACAGATGCGAAGATCGGCAAACTTTCAAGTCAAGAAACCAAATAACGCGTCACTTGGAACTCTTGCTGCCGCGACACACGAGAAACCAATACCGGCAAATGTAGTCACCTTGCTGCCATGTATCTACCCCATGCCCATTGAACCCTGTTTTGAAGCTGCTCAAGGATAGCAGATGCTCAAGGAAGGCCAGGCACCCACGAGTTTCCGATATCTGACTCCATAAGCGAACGAGACCATGCCTCGTCACAGAGCGAAGACAACTTGCAGAGACAACGATTATGAATGCCAAATACCGACTACAGCAATTCTAACGCGTTGTCCTGTAGTAGATAAATGTCACATACCAACCGAACCATGCAAGGAGTAGTAGAAGCAGTGGCAGAGGCTGTGGGGCAGTGGCAGTAGCAGTAGTCGTCGTCATCGTAGTAGCAGCAGTATCAGTATCAGTATCAGTATCAGTATCAGTAGCAGTAGCAGTAGCAGCAGCAGTAGCAGTGGCAGTAGTAGTAGCAGTAGAAGAAGAAGTAGAAGTAGAAGTAGAAGTAGAAGTAGGAGTAGAAGTAGAACTAGAAGTAGAAGTAGTACTAGTAGTAGTAAGTATAAGTAGTAGTAGAAGTAGTAGTAGTCGTAGTAGTCGTAGTGGTAGTAGTAGTAGTAGTAGTAGTAGTAGTAGTAGTAGTAGGTGGTGTTGTTGTTGTAGTCGTAGTTGTAGTGGTAGTGGTACTGGTAGTGGTAGTAGTAGTACTAGTAGAAGCAGTAGCAGTAGCAGTAGCAGTAGTAGTAGTAGTAGTAGTAGTAGTAGTAGTAGCAGTAGTAGTAATAATAAGTAGTAAAGAGCGACTACTAACTAGTAAGTAGTACATGTGAATAGTAAGTAACAGTAGTAGAAGAAGTAGTAGCAGTACTAGTAGTAGTAGTAGTAGTAGCAGTAGTAGTAATAATAAGTAGTAAATAGCGACCACTAACTAGTAAGTAGTAAATGTGAATAGTAAGTAACAGTAGTAGAAGAAGTAGTAGCAGTACTAGTAGTAGTAGTAGTAGTAGTAGTAGTAGTAGAAGCAGTAGCAGCAGCAGTAGCAGTAGTAGTAATAGTAAGAAGTCGTAGTAGTAGTAGTAGTAGTAGTAGTAGTAGTCG
>CAJNDV010037407.1:0-12731 GCA_905221635.1 Symbiodinium sp. CCMP2456 | reverse complement strand
CCTTGAGGGGGGGGGTAGCATATATATATATATATATCTGGTAACCCCCATGAACTACCGAGCCTCGTTTTGTATCGCAAATACCGTGTTAAGCCAGCTTTTCCGGCAGGTCCGGATTCCGTATGTCTCAAAGACTGCCAAAACCAAACTCACATTTCAAGGGAACACGCTAGACAACTCGTTCAGGTTCTACGTGAGCACGCACTCAACGGCATCACGGTACTCTTCCAATCAAAACCAACCGCCAGCAACTCGTTCAGGATCGACGTGAGCACGCACTTTAACGGCAACACAATACTCTTCCCATCCAAACAAACATTTCCTTAGGGAAAACCAAACACAACATGTTTTGGGAAACTATACGGCCGTACTCCAAAAATATGTTTTTTTGGTCTTACCCATGGTTTTCGGCAGAAAAAATATCTTTTTCATAGGAAAAAGATGGTGTTGGGCTGAAAAAACCAGTTTTTCCTAGGGAAAGCATAAACATCTTTTCGGAAACTATGCGGCCAAACTCCAGAAAGATTGTTTTTTTGGTTTTCCCTAAGACAAAATTGGTAAAAGATGGTTTTGGGCTGAAAAACTTTTGCTAGGAAACAGATGGTTTTCGTCGGAAATACAAACCTTTTCCAAGGAAAAATTGGTTTTGGACTGAAAAACCAAATTTTGCCGAGGAAAAAGATGGTCCTGGGCAGGAAAACCAAAGAAAGACTCTTGTTGGAGTCTGGCCGCATCGTTTCCCACAACTTGTTTTTTATTTTTCATTGGTTTCCCAAGGCAAAAGTTGGCTTTTCCGTTCAAAACCATCTTTCCCCTAAGAAAAAACTGTTTTTCGGCCAAAAACCATTTTTGTCTTAGGAAAAGTTGGTATTTCCCTCCAAAACCAAGGGTTTCCTAGCAAGGAGTGTGCATGTCATGTGTTTGCGCGCGTTACGAATTGCCGTTGCCAAAAAGGTTCCAGGATCATTGCTATTGGGATTCGATTCCGCTCAGCATTAATACTCTAAAATATACTGGGTAAGAACGAGAACATTGTTCGGATCAGTTGGGGGGTCGATAGAGAGCTGGTTATCACAGCTACCGCTACGATGCCTTCTAGCCGACTGAGGTTGTAAATTAAATAAGAAAAACATCGGGNNNNCGACTATGGATGGCCTTCGTGCTGCTGTCAGGGGGAACATTACGGTCATCATTGATATAAGGGCGGATGACGAGGATAGGGTTAGGGTTGATGTTGTTTCCATTCAGGAGTCAGTTGACGATCCTCGCCATTATGTTGGTGTCTAGTACAGGTTTAACACCAGGGTTAGCATTTGTATATACACACATATATGTACATACACGCATACGGGCAAGTCCGCCTGCAAGTCTGGCATGATCATATACTATTATATTGAGAAAGTGGGTGCCATATACAATATGTTGAGGTAAACATACAAATGCTGGTATCATCCCTAAAAATCTAAGGGCCATCATTTGGGGAACGCCAGCGAACACAGCAAGTATCGTGGTTCTTAATGGAATTCGCTTGTGTAGTTTATTATTAGCATGAGTATGACGGCAACCGTTGAAGCAAATGCTTGGGCAGTATTTAGCGTCATGTACTGATATTAATCGTAACTAATATGGGGGATGCCACGGCTATTTAACTTGGGGGACTGGAAAGGCGGTCCCAGAGTTACATCTGGATGAACGGACCTGTTGATGAAGCCAATGGTCGGGGTTTCTCCGAAGGCCATTAAATTTGGGTTGCAGTTGAAGGAAGTATCCGGTACAGGGAAGCTCTTATGGGGTAATAGTACATTTGCGAGCAAGGTCCATCTTTGGGGGACGGCATTATCCTTGCTATCAGGGGGCCAATCAGGCTGATGNNCCTTCAGGTCGGTATGGGGGTTGATATGGGAATGTATACATAAGGGGTTACGAGTCGACATAACATATTTAATCCATACGAACTAAGATGTCAAACTATAAGGCATCCTTTGTCGGTGAACATGAACTACCAGACTACTGTCACCATTGGGGCCAATGTCAAGTCTAATGGCACGGGTAGTCTTAGGGATATTGTTGTTTAGGAACAGGAGTCAGTAAAGGTTCACGGTCGTTCATACGTATTGCTGGGGCTTTGATCTGGGACTACGGTGAAGGCTACCTTGCGAGTTTATCCTCGCGGTAATTCTGGTGGGGGGGGGGGGGTAGCATATATGTATAATGTGTATATATATATGTATACATATATACATGCATATATATATATATAATATTCACACACGCATACAAACTTGCTCGTGTTCTATACATGTAATTTGTCATGCTTATGGAATGGACTGTGGATCTAGTTGTTGCATGTTGCTACTTACAGAATGCTGGATGACTCGTACCGGATGCTCTTCTGCTCGAGGTCGAAGGGATTTTGTTGAAGGTGTGGAGTTTAGGATGTAGTACTGTTTTGGGTTGGGGCTTGATGAATCGGCGGGGCTGGGGGATGGTCGCTTCGTGCCGCCACGGTGCCGATGGCAATGACCACAAAGAACATCATAAGGATGCTATTGAACAGGCCCTCACAGAATCAGGGCCAATCGCGAATTTGTGCCTTCATGCATGAGCTTCTGCCACCTCCTCTGGCGGCGCCCCAAGCCACGACTTGGTTCGTTTCGGGCATTGCAGAGAGGGAGCAGTGTCCAACGTTGTCCGTTCTTGTTGCCAAGAAGCGGAGGTATAGGGCCCCTTTTCCTTTGCATGTTCTTCCAGGTCTTTCTTGTCTTCCGCCAAATAGGATCGCCTGAGATGCTCAGATGCAGCAATGCTAACGCCAAGACCAAATTTGAAGGCAACAGAGCTCCCCTCTCCCAGGAACAGATGCAGTCCAAGTCTCAAAGGGTTCAGGATGATGCAATACAGCATCAAGCCAATGATAAACCACATCCTCATGTAGCATGAACATTGGGCTTCCGACTGCCATGTAGACATCAGACATTCACGCAGAGGACAAACTAGCAGCTGCAGCCGGAAACTAGCTGCAGAGCAATTGACTGCTACCCATCAGCTGTGCTCGCCACAGGTTTGTCTGCACATGTCGGCATACATCCTCGTACTACTAGTAGTCGGCATGCGGGCTTGATGCGGCTGTTGGCTCGATTGCCAGATACCAGAAACCCAACAAGACCTGGAAGAAGGCGCCTACCAGATTCAAACGAGCTTCTGGAAAATCACGTTGAAGAAGTCGTGCTTCCAGTCCTGCTTGCGCGATTCGCCGTCGTCACAAGAGTCGCAAGGGGTCCGAAACTAAGGGTAAGGAGTCGACTTGGGATCGGACCATGCCAAGGCCAATCCATGCAGCCCAGTTTACCACAATGCCAATGGCCGCGTACAGGCCCAGGCGAAGGCAGAAATCTGTCGGTGCAGGCTGTGTGGCAACTGCTTCTTGCTTTGCGATTCGCTCGGATCTAACTTCGCTGCAGCCATGAAGCTGAGAAGGGGCTTGCCTTAGGAAGGCTGCGGAAGGATGCAGCGACGGGGATGCGATGGGCTTTGCCGAGTGGCTGGACAAGCAGAAGGCAATGCCGCAAACTAGCACAATCCTAGGCCGCTCCGTGAGAATCGCAACTGCAGATCGCAATTTGCGGAGAAGCCCGAGGTGTAGGCCATTGCAGAGTCCACTGCTGGTCCCAGATTACATTCCACTCCTTGCGATCTCCACACTGCGGACCCGCTCAGCTCAACCCTCGAAGTCAGATAAGTGCCAGGGTGCTGAGTAGGTGCCATCGCCATGATCGATGGCAACTAACCTGAGCAGAGAAACACGTAGGTATCTATGCTTCCTTCACGAGGACCTGCACTGCTACATCGTGCTGTCGACGATCGTGTGTCACTTTGCGCAGTTCTGCTATGTGGGGGTTTCCAAAAATAGGGGACCCTAATATAGTACCCTAAATAATAGGTTCCTTATTATAAGGACCCCAAAATAAGGTACCCCTTATTTTCGGAAAGTCCCATGTCGTTGATGTCACAGAGAAAGTGTGAAGATCCGCCCTGAGCTGCAGACAAGCTGCAAGACACATACTATTCTGGTCACATCCAAGTGAACATATCCACCCTTGGGGGTCTGATTCTTCGGTGGAAGGAGTCCTTAGTGGAGGTGTTCAGCACCACTCTCATCTTCCAACATGTAACGATGTTGCCAGAGTTGACATGAAGGACACTGTTTGGGGGTTGAGCGGCTGTCAGTGTCAACTTCGTCAAGTTGATCGTCAGCTTTTCCCGAGTAGGCTGTCTCGGCAACTCCTGGTGCAGCCGTTTGCCGACTAACTCTCGCAGAGATGAGATCTGACTGAGAGCCCACATGCCGTGCAAATCGGGGGCATGTGATCCCAACCATCTAATTCCGAAAATAAGGGGTACCTTTTTGGGGGGTCCTTATAATAAGGATCCTACTATTTAGGGTACTATAGTCTAACGTGCCTGGCTGCAGAGGTGTTGTCTCATTCTTCTCTGCATCGTATGACATATCCTCGGGGGGCTGCTTTGGACACAGGGCAGGACCGCGATTGACCACTTGACCGCTACGAGTGCAGTACCAGTATGTCACTTGCAAGGCGTAGCTCTCCAAGTCGAGCGGCAGTTGTGTCGGCTGAGCCCATTATGAATTACTTCAGTACCGGATTCGAGCCAGGACTGAACGGAGGAGGCAGATCGAGAAGCAAAGCAGGGAATGCTAGACTTCAATGTCTGCCTATGCCACGCGTTGACTTTTCGCCTGCAGCAGGGCGTCAAGACTGTCCGAGGAGTTGGGCGTTTGCCGCGCAGCATGACGCTTTAGCAGTAGCTCTGTGGCGAAACACTGCCTGCTGCTTGGTATCTACAACACTGCAGGGAGCTGCAACTGTAACATCTGAACAGGAGGTGCTAGGAAGATCTGGTGATCAGCTTTCCATCCAGGGAGAGTAGAAAGATAAAGTTCTGCGGAGCAATTCAAATGCACGTCCTGGGCCAAACAGGACGGTGAAACTGATACTAAGAGGCTCAAAGGAGTGATGCCGTCCCGCAAACTAGGGCTCAATCACACTCTCTCGACATGCAGCCGTACAGGCCGTACAGCTTCATGTTCACTTCTGGTCTTGTTCTTGGATTGTTCGTTATATACATATAAGTATATATACACGCACACACGCACTTCTCAATGCACTTCCCTGAAAACGCAGGGACGACCTCCTTCAAAGCGGCTGACTCATCGCGCTGTTCACCCCCAAGCCTCAGCTCCACGGACATGATGTCATCATTTAGGAGCCCCACATAGCCCGATACGGCTGCATTTGAGACTGGTGACTAGAAAAGAGGGCTCACCCTTAACCCCCGAGCCAAGCCCTATCGAGATCAGAAGTTCTAGTCCAGTTCGCAAGCCCGATTGCTGCTTACACAACTTCTCGGATGTGTGGTAGCATCGTGCAGTCCCCAGGAACAAGATCAAGCGCTGGTCTACGTTGTAGAGTCGAAGGGTGTATGGATTAAATCCGGGAAGTCTAGGGATCTGGAGCTGAGTGACATCTTCATCCTCTTCCTCGTCCTCCTCCCCTGACTCCTCCTCTTCGCCCTCGCCCTCCTGAGCAGCAAGAATAAGAATTTCCGTGCAAACCCCTGGTCCAGGCTCTCAAACAGTTGTGCTTGAGACCCCTTTTTGCAAGGTTGCAACAAAGGCCTTTTGGGGTTGCTTGGGTTCAAAAGTAAACCATGCCTCCATCATTCAACACAAGCAAACTCCTCGATAAAAGCTCTAAGCCTTACACACTGTACCAAAATCCGTAAACTACAGGGGCCTTCAATATCAGAAAAGGGCTTGGGGTAGATTATACTATAACTATATATACAGGGGCTAGAATAGGAAACTCGCGAACCTCCGCCCGTTTGCCTGACCGTCATTGTTTCTGCTCTCATGAATTCTTGTTAACAGGGAAACCGACGCTATCCTTTTTGCTCTTGTCGCTTTACAAGAAAAAACTCAGATAATCAACTTAAGGACAGGCTTTGTACCCCATACCTGTGTTCTTCTTTCGTTTTTTGTTAGCATGCCTGTATATTACGTAGTACCTTTTCCGACCCGGCCCTGCAATCCCAGCCATCCGCTCCAAGCGCTGGATCCTCAGCTGATTACTTCCGGCCCAAATCGCACAAGTTCCCACTCGCCAGAGATCCCCAAAGTACCAGAGGCTTGCAGATCCTCTAACGAAACTACCAGAAACACCCTCTACATCCTGAAGAGAGGAAAAGCCATACTATACTATACTATACTATACTATACTGTACTATACTATACTATTCTATACTATAATATACTATACTTTGCGATACTTTTCTATTCTACACTTTTATATACTACAATATTCGGCTCCCCCCGAGCAAACCGGAGCCCGGCCCGGAGCCCTACACGATCAGTCCTCCATGTCTTCTTCCTTGTCTTCCCGTAGGGTCCCACGGAGCCAGTCCAGGAATACGTTGACCTGCAAAGATCTGCAAATCAGAAGGCTTTCAAGCTTTTGCCTTTTGAGTCTTTTTGAGGTTCACCTTGTTTGTTGCATTGCTGTGTGTTTGTGACGAGTTTGAGGGTTTGGGGTGGCCGGCTTTGGTTGAGGTTGCAAACATTACTAAACAGTCATAGCCAAACTGCGAGCGATGTGAGTAAAGAAAATGACATGGTCATGTTAAACCTAAACTTGACCGCTCATTGTTGCGCCAAAGGCTTCTGCGCGTGCGGGTTTCAGATAGGCTAACGGTGGTCCAGAGTTCCACAGTCCCGAATGTGGAAAGCTCGTGCCGCGCTGCAGAGCTCGCCTCAAGTATAATTCTAGTATTGCCGTGTAGGAATTGATGTCAATGTGGGCCTGGAACATGGCGTTGGTCTTGCCGGGAGTGTCATCGTCACCCATGGCCCACATGTCGAAGTAGTCTTCCTCGATGACCTGGTGGGCAAAGTTGTTGTATCTGCCGTTGATTAGCCGATGCAAAACAAGGCAGGATGAAGGGCGCATGAAGAGAAGTGTCAGGCCCAGTGGGGTCAAAGATTGACCGGCTGGGTTGTAAGCACTCTCCTTGCTCTTTCTTGTGCCGATCTTCTTCAGCTTCAACCACTGCTCTGGCTGCGGGAAGCTGGTAGACGTGGCACTTTGCTCTGAGACTTCCATCGAGAAGAGAACTTCATGTCCACAATCCAAGCCTGGAGGTTCTCACTTCATGCCGCACCCCCCACGGAAACATCTGCAAGCGAGATGTCTGTCTTCGTTCACCGAACGATCGAGTGAGGACAGCAGAAGGGGGCAAGAAAAGCGGGAGACAGAAGGATAAAACAACAGAATGAAGCCGCAGATGATGACAAGTCACGACATGGAAAACCCAAGTGGAACACGTAGAAGCACGCGCCTCAGCGCGATACAGGCCGTCGAAGAAAGCCTCTAGAAGAGCTGTAGCAGGGGACAGCCTCAGCAAAAAGCAAGATCAGTATTTGCGGAGACCCTGAGCCCCGCTGCTGGGGTCTGGAGAGTTGCTCCGAGCAAGTCCCCTGAAAGCTTTCAGGGGTCCCAGCCCCAAAAAGCAGCAGTGATCTGCACCCCTACATGGATAGTTTCCTAAATATTGGGGACCCAAAAAGGGACCCTAATTTAGAGAACTACCTACATGCTAAGCCCTTAGTGCCAAACCCGCTGGCCTTGGCAATCCCATCTTGTGGGCTGCTCTCTGACACTCGATCAAGACCTTGACCTGCTACTAGCCGTGTTGAAAGGAGAGGATGTGGGCCAGTTTTTTTTTTTTATCACCTCTTTTCCTTCGCCTGAGGGGTCCGGAATACCATGTTGGTGTGGGCCAGTTTAGGGTTTAGGGTTTCAGTCCCTCTCCATGAACCAGAGTTTGAAGTTCGGCTGAGACCGTGTGTCAAATGTAAACAATGCCCATGAAGAAGCAACGAGAACGGTCATCATTACTCTGTACCTTGTGTTTAACACAACAGCATGAACAGTTCAAACTATCTTTGCGACACTCATGGCGGTAGCTGTTGACAACAACACAGCAAGACAAAGGGTCAATACCATAACAGTAACAGTTACCGTGGAAACACTGGCATTTGACAAGACTTCCCGCATAGGCGATGACGAACACGACATCAACAACACCACCAGCAACAGCACTGTCAACACGATCAGCAACAACAACGACAACAGCAGCAACAACAACAACAACGACAACAATCACCACAACCATAGCAACAATAACACCAACAGCAGCAGCAAAATAACAATAACAATAGCACCAGCAACTGCTGCTGCAGCAATAACAACAACAACAGCATCAGCAACAGCAACAATTACAAGTACAGTTGCAATTGTTAGTTACAACTGTTGGAGTGAATACAGCAACATTAATGATGATGGAAACCTTCAGTATTAGTAGCGATCATAACAGCAGCACTACCACCACGACGACTACTGCCACTGCTACTGCTGCTACGACGACGACTGCTACGACTACCACTACCTGGCAACCGCTCCCTCCTACCTGCTCCCTGCTTGCTTCGGCCTGCGACCTGCGACCTGCTAGCACAATGTCACAAGAGCGACTGCGATTCTGATGCTAAGAAGACGAGCGGTAAGACCAATAATAATGCCAGAAACAACAACAGTAACGGCAATAACCGACTGCAACAACAACAGTAGTAATTGCAACGCTCATTTTAGTGTCATTTAACCAGCCTTGAACCGTCTGACACAGGACTTTTCGATGAGGCCTTGGCTGCTCACCAATGAGAATAATTTAACGAGCATTGGTCCCAAGCTACAACACAGTTCTCTAGCCAAGTGCATGGGCGAAGGACTTCAGAACCGAGTGGCAGTTCAACATAGGAGCCCAGTTCTGCACGATGGCGAAAACATCGTCATCCTCTTCAGCCACTAAAGGGTCGGGATATGTCGGGATGCCGGAAGGGCTGTCGGGTTTTGCAGCACAGGCCCATGGGGTTTTCGCGTTTTTTTGAAGATCTTCGGTAATTCCCTTTCTCTCCTCCTTTCCGCGGCTCTCGCGCAGGAGGAGGTCTAGGAGCTGTGCCATGGGGTGCACCGTGCAAAGCTCGTTGTCTGTGAGGAGTTCGTCCACCTGCGAAAGGGGCATACTCTGAGCCTACATCTAGTGCTGATGGTGGGTGATGCCGATCTCAACGATGACGGTGACCACGATGGCGGCTCGTCTGATTGCGACAAGGTTACTGGAGGTGGTGATATTGGGGCTGTTGATAGCGATGTTGTTGATGTTACTGATGGTGGTAACAGTGACGGCGGTGGAGATGAAGCAAGACAGGCGAAGGCAGGAACTATTTAGGTGCCGTAGTTGAGCTGCCACCTCTTCTCGTTCTTCTGACCGTGGCGACCGGAACTAAAAGCGCGCCGCTACGGCTGTGCCAGAGGCCGGACATGTGTGGTTGGGGTTCAACCGCTTTGATGGGGCCATGAAAGACTCGGCCTCCTCCACTAGCTTCTCCACACTGCCGTCCTCCTGAAACACTGTGGAAGCAAACAGGACTCTCAGTGGAAGCTGTCCTGAGAGTCGGTTTCCGAAGTGCGTCTGAACTCGCAATTACAGCAAAGTGGGTGCACGCCGGTCCTTCAGAACCCCTTCGCAGGTGTCCGTAAAGCCGGCGACTTTTGCTGGATCGTGGTCCTGCAAGTGTTGACAAGATGATTGGGGAATGCTGTGACGCCATGGTGGAGCCCTCGGGCCGTAAAGGCCTGCTTTTTGGAAGAGCCGGTGGAAGCCTTCTTCTGGGCTTGGCTGGCACCTTGCACGGCTACATGAAGGCATTATGGCATAAGTAGAGATCACCCGTCCAAACATGCAGTCACACAGCGTGTGCAGGCGGATGTGCACTCATGCAGGTACCACGGACACCCACACCCCATAGAAAAAGAAACACGGACACTGTCACCGAAAGCAGCACCTCAAACCCTCAACTCTCAAGCCCGCAAAAAGCCTAACGGTCTTTGCTGTGCTGCTGGGGAGCTCTTGATAGCCTCTCGCTTCTCCCGTGCCTCAGCCTGTCGGAACTTCACATTTATTCTATTGCAAGGGCTCTACTTTTTAGACTATTCCGGGTCTATAGGGAATCTAGTGTCAGGGTTCTACTGTATGGGGTTTTAGGATTTAGGGATACTCCGCCGATGAAAAGTACTGTTGCTTTTCTTCTCAGATGAGCAGGCAACGGGAACCATCAACGCGGTAGTCGGATCTCCTATTCACTCATGGTGCATATCTCGTCCTGGAAGGAGGACGCTTTTGCAAACAAGCGCCTCCTTGGCTGCCTTTAGCTCCAGCCTCCTTTGCTTTTCAGCTTCGGCCTGCGTGCGCCAGCGGAACCTTGGCCTCAAACCCTGGAGCGCAAGTAACTAAGCCCATCCCCTTTGCCTTCTTGTTCTCTTCGGCGCGCTTCTTCTCCATCTTCGCATCCTCTTCCCGCTGCCTGCGCTCATCCTCGACTCTTCTTTTGTCCTCCTGCTCCTTCTGCTTGCCTTGACAGGTTTATCATATAGGGCAACATAGGGTGAGTGCGGCAACAGTCCGCAAATCTGTGCGCCACACTTCTAAATTCTTCTTTTCGCCTCTCCTTGTCCTGAGCACTCGAAATTGACCGAAGCATCAAGTAATGCACTGCGCAATATGTCATGCAGCATCCTCACCAGCTCATGCGACTCAACTGCTATTTCGAACCGAGGTCTTTCTACCCAGCTCCTCCTCCATTCGCCTGGCGTTGTCCCTGTCGTTGTCCCTTTGCTCCCTTTGCCGTGCAAAGCGATCATCATCGTCGCGCTTCTTCTCCCCGTCCATCTTTGCCTGACCATGGATGGAAGCTTGCGAGATCTACTTGCACAAGCACCCTCTCTATGATTTGTGTAGCCTGTTCCTCCATCTGTCTCCTGAGAGCAGGCGGCACATACTTTCCTTGACCTCCGGGCGGCGTCAGATCACGGCAAAGGCCTAAGGCCTGCTTTTGATGTTTTACACGTCCATGTACGTTTATCTGGCCATCTTGAATCCTAATTCTCAGCCCTAAACCCCAAGCCCCTAGCTGCCCTAGCTCATGTCCCGCAAAGCCTGGCATCTGAACCGGGGCCGACGGCGCTGATGACCTCTCCGGCCCTCCTCTACGACCACCCCCTCCTCGCCAGTCATCGTCTTTGCTCGCCTGCTTGAGACATATTCTGGCTCGTACTTAGAGGGGTTTGATCCGTAGTTGAAGGGGATCTGGGCGACGAGCCATGTAGCGGAAAGTGCAAAGAGTAGAGGCTTTCCAAAAGATGAGGATCTGCAGACACTTGTAGCTACGACCAAGGAGTGGGCCTGAGTGTTGTCATCTCTGTTTTCCCTGCGGAAGCCGCCACCTCCTCCATCTCTGTCTCTGTCCCTGGGGCCATCCTGCCATTGCCGCCAGTCAGGCTCAGGATTGCTTCAAGCCAGACAGGATGCAACAACTCCCTCGAGTTGCCTGCCGGCCACCGCCCGATCGCCAGTCTCCTGCGTCTGCGCGGCTGGGTTCTCCATCACCCCTGCCTGGAAACGACACGGATACGCCGGATACGCACATTGTGCTGCACGCAAAATTGGATCGGAGACACCTTTTGTCCAAGATGCCCTTGCCACCTCTGTCTCTGTCGCCGAAGCGGTCGCCACGGTCACGGTCGCCAAAGCCGCCGCGGTCACTTGGGCCATCCTGGAGTGGAGGCAACGGCCGAAGGTATGACAGAACAAAGCCGAGCTCAGAAGTTTCGGCTTCGTGTGCAGTCGACTTCCACGCAGGCACAAGAAACACGTCGTAGGAGTCCTCATCTAAAGATTCATGCCTAAACCACTATAAGCCTTAATCCCTAAACCCTGAACCCTGATCCCTAACATCCCCGGTCCCTGGACCCTGCGGTCCCTGGGACCCCCTCGCCAGTCGCCGGTGTCTGCGCGACTGGGCTCAGAGTCTCCCTTACCTCAGACACGTCGGCTGAGGGGATTCGCCATGTCTATCGGTCCTTACTATTTGGGGCGTGTTGCTTTTGATGGGTTGAAGGGGCTCTTACTATCAGGATTTTTGTGATTTAGGCTCTTTGAGGTCTGTGGGGAGTCAGGTTAGGATCCCTCATTTCATGAAGCTACCACGTGGCTGCTACACGCAGAGCCACACGGCCCTGCCACGCCACGCAAAGGATCGACCAGGATTACTTTAACGATCAAAATCGCGATAGTGATTTTGCAAAAAACAACGATTATAGCAGGGAGAATGACAATGCACATGACAGAAAAACTAAAACACTAATACTTCTGACAATCATAATAAGAACATTGGTTAGTAACAGCAGTAACTATTGTAACAACAGCAATAACAGCAATAATAGTAACCACAGTAAGAAGAGCAACAATTGTAATAAGATTCACAATAATAATAATAGCAATAATGATATTGATGACAACTGTAACAAGTGAATACGAATTGTAGCAATACTATGCTCTATTGTCAATGCCACTGACACTACTCCTACTCCTACTCCTACTACTACTACTACCACCACTACTACGATTACTAGTACTACTACTGCTACTACTACTACTACTGCTAGTACTACTACTATTACTAATAAACTAGCACTGGTCCAAACCCCTGAGATTGTCAGCGTCTGTCAATCTGGAGGGCTGGAACTTGTCGGAACCTGGCAATC
>CAJNDV010037404.1:5514-19616 GCA_905221635.1 Symbiodinium sp. CCMP2456 | reverse complement strand
CAGGGTTTAGGGTCTAGGATTTAGGGCTTAGGGTGTTCAGGGTTTAGGGTCTAGGATTTAGGTCTTAGGGTGTTCAGGGTTTAGGGTTTCTAAGGTCTCGGGTTTAGGGCTTGGGGTGTTGGTTTAAAATAAACCCTAAACCCTAAACCCTAAACCCTAAACCGTGTCTCGGCCTTGGGGTTTGGTGATGGGGGTTCTCAGGGATTCAGGGCCCGGGCCCGTTTAAAAGACAGGGGGACGACGGATGTGCCGGGATTTGGAGCCGGATTCGGGAGGTCAATGAAGGAGCCTCAAGAAGCCGAATAATGTAGGGGCCTTATAATAGCCTTGATAAGTAGAATAGGGCTGTGGGCTCCTTTATATAACCCTAAACCCTAAACTCTAAACTGCTATAGTACTGTTATAGTAAGGAGCCGTAGGCTTTGGAAGGGTTTCGAGGGATCTCTGCCGGGATTTGGGTCTCAGGACCCTAAACCCTAATAACCCTAAAACCCTAAACCCTAAACTCCGTTACCCTAAACTCTAAACCGTGAACTCTCAGCTCAGGAAATCTCGGATATAGGGCCATATAGGGCCCCTAAAGATCTCAACAAAAAGGGAACCCTTGAACAACGGTTATGGACAAAATCCTGTATGACCCAAGTATAGTACCATCATTCCCATAGTACAAAGAAATTTGCGGCTAAACCCTCAACCCTGTTAAGACCCCTCGCCCCCCTAAACCCTAAAACAAAAACCTGAACCCTCTCTTCTGTGAACCCTATAGCCGCGCTTTTCTGGGCTGCACTGGCTTCGGCTGCGCGCGGAAATTGCATGGAAGCCAAGCCACGACCTCCAGCTACCTCTGATAATATAGGGGCCTTACTCTCTGTCTCTCCCTATACATATATATATATATATATATGTATATATGTATATATGTATATATGTATATATGTATATGTATATATATATATATATATATTTACTTATAGAGTAGGGTTCCCGTAAGTATTTCAAGGTTCTGCAGGGCCTATGATGAAGGGGCCTTAATATTAAGAATAGGGTTCCTGCAAGAGTTCTTTAAATTTGAGTCTAGCGTGCGCCTGAGGGTGTCATGAGTTTGGATGCACACCTCCGACAGGTACTTGGAGGCCGCGGAGAAGCCTGTGAATTTGCACGAATCTGCACCCCTTCAACTCGTGCAGCGAATTGCTAGCATCTTCAGTTTCACCCGGCCGTCACAGCTGATTCCGAATAGCTTTGTTCATGGAACTCCACGTGTGGACAATAGCCCTAAACCCCAAAACCGAAACCCTAAACCCTAAACCCGAAACCCTAAACCCTAAACCCTAAACTAGGCTCCGGCACAGCAAGCCATAAATATCAGAAGCCTGTTGAGTGGGAGCTGATGAGCAGCTGCATTTTCTTGTCGTGACGACCCACAACTGAAGCACACCCGCTACGATTCGATATTTTGGTACAAGGCGCAAGCCTATGTGCGCAGCAGTGAAACTCAACTCAGCGTCCTGCGTTCAAGCGCAACGAGCCAGAAGGGACAAAGTCTCACTGCATCCCGAACCAAATGTCCAGAGGTACGGGGCAAATCCAGTCGATGTCCGAGAGGAAGGCGACTAGGCGAAGCTCTAGATTTTCATTCAAAACCTCCCATCAAGGAGCCATCCACTTTGTCCCCTAAAACCTGAACCCCTTAAGGATGAAACATAAAACCGTGGATGATTGCCCTGCATACAACAGGTCTCTTCCCTGTGCGGCCGCAGCATGGCCCAACACCAGCTAAACATCGAGGTCTTCACAGAATGAGGTTTTGGGGCACCGTGAATTACAATCCGAAATAGTCCGACCCCTGAAACAAAACAGAACTATAAAAACGAAACCTATGGATGTAGTATTACCAAATAACTCGACCCCTAAACAGCTTTGTTTGCAGAGGTACGGAGTGCTTTAGCCTGCTTGCTGCCAACCTCCGACCCCAAAAAGCTCCGACATCCGCAAACCCCAAAACACCACCCAAAAGGCTCTTTTGGGTTTAAGGCTGCGGGCTTCCAGTTTAAGGTTTATAGTTGTTTCGGTGAACCTGGTGGTGACTTTTGAGCGACGTTCGAACCTTCTCCGCGCGTGAAGCAAAGTGCACTGGCATCCCAGGCCGGAACCCCATGTTCGACTGGCTTCACTAATGCGTGGACTCGGAAGGTCTCTGATCTCATTGCGGTGTGTGTATATATATATATATGTATAGGTTTAGGGTTTAGGGTTTAGGGTTTAGGGTTTAGGGTTATATATAGCCTTGTGCGCCAAAACATGCCAAAAGCCCAAGAGTCTAAGGGTCAATGATTTGAAAACCCAACCTCAAGTGGCACAGAGGCTCGCGTGTCCAACAGTAGCGTACGTTCTGCGGAAGGTCCGGATGTTAACACCCCAGAGCACCAAAGCCAACATTCCTCTGAGGAGCCAAAGCCCGGTGTTTTGCTCTCTCATCCCGTTTTTCCCTGCCTTCACTTCGCCCGGCGCTTGGCATTTCCTGACACCCACCACCCAGAAACTGAAAGGTGAGATCCAAGTCTCACTTCTCATGCACTGTATACATCTAACCACACAGGCAGTACGCTGAAATGCAGACTCTGTTTAAGGAATACACGCTCGTGATTAGTCATGACCCTGCCATCACCATGAGTAGCAGGCTGGGGGGGGGGATCAATCAGGGGACGGCATGCTGGGGTGAGCACGTGAAACACGACTGTTCTGTTCTCGTGTGTACCACGTGCTACCAGGCAGTCCTGAATACGAACCCTAACCTCAAATCTTTAATGCGAATTCCTGAATCAACCTCGCATTTGATTTAGAGCTTTTGTTCACTTGAGCAGCCATTCAAGTTACGCAACCAGCTTTTTATGGCAGAACCTCTTTCAAAGATCAGGAGCAGAACCCAACAGTTATAACCTATTCCAAGGAGTGTCAAGAGAATAGGGACATGGTAAGGAGTATGCTTCCCTACTGTATGCTTCCTTTCTATGGGAAACTGACTTTCACTCCTGATTTAAAACCCCGGTAAACTCCGAAGACTAATCCAATCTGAAGCCTTAATGTATAGGGACCTGATTAAGAAACCTAATGAACACCAGGGTTTATTGATCAGGTTCCTATATTACAAAACCAAGCATCTTTTCCACAAAAAAGGTAGGTTTTTGTAGTTTAAGATGCTTTCAGGATAGCCCTACAGCCTGAACCGGAACACCTGCGAAGCCCCAAACATCTTTGGGTACCTGGAGGGCCCTGAAGCGGCAGCGGCCGCTTTCCGCCAGCCGCTGGCTCCTGCTTGGAGGTCGATTCGCAAGACAGGGCTTGGGGTTTAGGCTTTCAGGGTTTAGGGTTGTTTAGGGTTTCAGGGTTTAGGGTTTCAGGGTTTCAGGGTTTAGGGTTTAGGAGTTTAGGGTTTAGGGGTTTGAAGTTTGGAGTTGCAGGTTCGGGGCGGAGGGTTTAGAGTTCAAGGTGTAGGATCTAGGGTTGAAGCTTTGGGGTTTAGGGTTTAGAGTTGGAGCTTCAGGGCCTCGGGTTGAAGGTTGAAAGTTTGGGGTTTAGGGCTGTGGGGTTCGGGTTGCTCCTGGTTAGGGTTGTTGTGCAAGGGACGTAGACAGGATGGCAGGCTAGGCCTAAAGGTGCAGGATTCTGGGCGGAGGATGCTTGCAGGTTCATGGGACTCATTAAGTACAGTTATAAGTACCTTAACTGGGGTTATAAGTAATTACAAGTATAGTTGCCTGATTTATAATCCGAGTTACTAAGTCCCATGAACCTTTAAGTAGGAGCTTTTTAGGGCGAAGAGTCAGTGTAAAGCCCATGGCACAAGGTCAACAACAAGGCATCACGAGGCCATGTTCTTGGAGCCACGGCTTGGCGGATGAAGAGTGATACGGCTGATGGACAAAATCCTGCATGACCCTATATACCTAAACTATGGGATTTATGGTACTATACTATATTTGGGTCATGCAGACTTTTGTCCATCAA
Organism: Symbiodinium sp. CCMP2456; assembly: GCA_905221635.1. Classification (NCBI taxonomy): domain Eukaryota; class Dinophyceae; order Suessiales; family Symbiodiniaceae; genus Symbiodinium; species Symbiodinium sp. CCMP2456. The sequence goes on along the minus strand of CAJNDV010037404.1, from coordinate 15,608 downwards.
CAGTATCGATACCCCCTGTCAAATGTTTAGGATGTTTGGCTCGGGGCTTTGTCAGGCTTGGCTGAGAGATGTAGGTGGTCGCAGTTTCCCTAAGGTCGCAATGGTCCCTAGCCCAGAAAAGTCAACCTTGTAATCGCGGTAGGGCCATGAATGAACCCCAAAGTCCAAAGAACACCTACCCAGCTGTAAATTAATCCTGAATCCCAAACCCTATTAACCCTAAACCCTAAGTCCAAAGAACACCTATCCAACTGTAAGATAGTCCTACACCCTCTGAACCCTCAGCCCTAAATCCCAAGAACAGTCTAACACGGACCCCTGAATAAGGCAGAAAAGAAACAGCACACAACGCATGGCCCCTTGGACCCTTGGTTGAGGGGCAAGTCTACAAACAGTACCGTCTAGCAAAGAAGACAGGCCTGGGTGCTCTCCGTGCCGCGCGACACCTGGGGGCTCGAGTTGGGACTTGCAGCTACCCAGATTTCCGGGAGTGTTCTAGAAAATGGAACCTCGGATTTGGGAACCTATACTACGAAGGCCTTGGAATATCGAAATTCTGTTCGGGGATGTATTTTATGCATCCTCTCAGAAATCTGGGTACGTGGCGTGTGGGGCCTGGAGCCCCACGGGTCCAGGTGCCTGTATAGTATATGCACTCTGGTCCTAAAGTGCCAAAACATGAAATACTTTAAGGCAGAAGTACACAATAAATGGGGAGCACATGGACATTTACGGGGCGTGGCTTATGGGGCCAGGGAATGCAAGACCTTTGGTGGCCCCCACAAATGCATTGGGCATGCAGGTTTTTTTTTTAGCAGGCCGTTGGGTTCAGGGTTTTAGCGTGCAGGCTTTAGCGTTCCAGAGTCTGGGCATCGGGGCAGTTCATAGCTTTCGAGATCCACGAAGGATCATGACACTTAGTATGTGCCGTATGCTCGGCGCCTGAAGTACTCTGATGGCGGCGACCCTACTTATACCTCCGACGCCCTCGATCCTCGAAGTGTTGCTCCCGAAACCGTTCTCTGGTTTGAAGCATATAAGGCTCGGCCACAACCCTGATCCCTGACGCCCAAAACCCTAACACCCAGCCAATTCATCAGGTTGTAAGATTTTGTACGGAAGTAGAAAACTCCACCTTTCGCGGATTTCTCGGCCCAACATCTCTGTCAGAATGCCGGGCCCCGCCAACTGGCATGGAGTGGCAGTTAGGTGACCAATAAAGGATAATTTGGCAGCATTCGATTGCAAAATAGGTTTTTGTGGGGTCATACTGCACCCCAAACTGCAAATCTTCTATACTCTAAACCGCAAGGTACATCGGGACTACAGGAGTCCCTAGCGAAGTGTTCACCGAGTGCCCATGAACGCAGCGCCTTAATGTCTATGCCGTATCTTTCGCACGGCTGGATATTAACCATCCAGTACGATAGGAACTTCACATCCAGTAGCTACCCCGAGAAGAAACTTCATGTACAGTCACGAACACAAACACAGAGAAATATAAATAACTTGTTATATATATATATGTATATATGTGTTACACACACACATATATATATATATATATATATATTATGTATATGTGTATATACATATATGTATGTGTATATATATGTATATATTATATATACATCGTACAGCCGCACCAAACTCCCGCTCGGATGAACCCGCCGCACATAAACAGCGCCAGGCCGCGTCAAAGCCGGAAGGATTGATAGCTATGGATTTGGAGACGTCGAGTGTCTTGTAGATGCCTCGCTCCAGGGATTACAAAGCTGTCGTATGTGGATTTTCCGCTGCGTTACGGCTCTATGTGGTTTTTATGGTTTGGGGAATTGGAGGTGTAGGTTAGGGCTCACTTGGGCTATGCATCTGAGTAAGCAAATATCAGCGAGCCTTGGCCCTTAGGGTTTAGGGTTTAGGGTGCCATCATACGGATTCTGGGCTCAAGGATTTCGACTCAAGGTACCCCTAGTGCAAGGCCGCAATGAGCGCGAACAAGCTCTTGTGAGTGCTTCGATCATCCCAAGGACCACGGCCATGGGTCTGAAACCTTTAAATCAAGCCCGAGGCCTGGCTATCAAACTCATGGCTTAAACCCTGAACGCTTCACATAAGACCCATGACTCCATGACTATGAATCGTAAACTTCTTCGGCGACCTGCAGCTGAACATGCAATGCTTTGCGATCCATGTACCAATGTCGTAGAGACTCTGGCTATAAACTACCTACATAGGGACTCACAGCCAAAGTATATAATTGTCTGGATACATGGACCCTTACGGATTGGAGGACTGGGGACGGAAGACTTGGATTTGGATTGCGCAACATGGTTTGAGCATCCGGATACCGTAGTCCCCATAGCCCTCCATATGCACAACTCCCTAAACCCTAAATCCTAAACCCCTAAACCCTAAAACTCTGTTTGCTAAAGCCCCACTAGGCTCTCATAGCCGCGACCTCAAAGCCTGCCCCAGACTCGGAGCCCCAAACCCCCCAAAAAACCCAACTTAAACCGCCTAGAAATCCCTATGTAAACCCAAACAGCCCTCTCAAAATTCGACGCCACTCCATAAAACCCCGAACCGGCACAGGGGCCTACCAAGAGATCCGCCAGTTCGAACCTCAGGCGCTTCGTGGCGAGAGGTCGTTGTAACTCTAAGGGCCCGTGCACCTATAAAGGTTCCATTGAGAGGTTTAGGAATTTCACTAGCGGCTTTTCCCCCAGGCTTGATAAAAGGCTTGATGTACAAATGAAGTATATAGGATTTAGAACGCTTTCACGACGCTTTATACTGAACAGGTGTTTCCATTTATTTATCTATATATATATATATATAGAGAGAGAGATAAAGTAATGTGTATACATATATATATATATGTATACATATAAGAGATTCACGTACCTACAACCTGTAGTTTACCTGAGACAACGCCCGACAAGGCGCTCTAAAATGAGGATCAGGGGACTCTGTTGCTAGCCGAACTAGGGTACATACGCACTACTAGAACTCTACTTGAACATGATACTTACAAGTCTCATGCTTTACTGCGGGTTCCAGTTGAGTAGCCGGTAATCAAAACAGAAAACACAAAGACACGTCTTTGTTCAGGTGCTGAAGTCTCGATCTGTGCCGATGCGGCAAGGGTTGAAGCTTCGGGATCGTCTCCGGTTCTCTCTCAACCCCGAACCCTACAGAGTAGTGAGTTTAGGGTTTAGGGTTTAGGGACCCAAAGCTGAGCAACTTCGGAACACGGTGAATTGTAGGGGGTGAGAGCACGAAAATTTACTGGCCTGGGCTTTGTGTTTCCGAACTTTACACAAATAGTCGAGTCCCGGCCGGAAGGATTCGAACAGAGCTTTGACCGTTTGAAAAAAACCACATGAATGACCGGCATTCAAGGCACATGTGATTGCGCAGAGAGATCACGATGAACTGAGCGTTCTTGGTGCGCTCCTGCAGTAGTCTCTATGCCCAAGCAGCAACCTAAACCCTAAACCCTAAACCCTAAAAGACGGAGGTTTGAGGCACATCTGACATCAAGCAAGGCTGGCATTCCTTAATGGGAGACCCAGGGAACCCAATACCCCTTAATTAAGGAATATACATTACATCAGAATATTAAGGCCCCTATAATTTAAGGTATATTCCTTATTTAAGGGGTACTGGGTTCTCTGGGGACGTTGCAGTTGCTCATCTACTTCAAAGATTGAGCTCCCCCACCACTTTCGCCCAAAGGCCGTCTAACCCCAAAGCAAAATCCTCTCGCACTGCACCAGATATACCCATAGGCCCCATAGTAGTTCCTTTCTGGGGCTCGTGTTTAGAATCCTATAAGGTAATCCCCAAAAGGAGCTACTATGGGGCCCATAGGCAAGCCCTAAGCCCGACCTCTGAACCCTGAACCCAATCAGCCCCAGGCCCGCATCTTTGAACGCGCAACAAACCTGGCTTGCAATTTAGAATCCCTATAACGGTCCAAGTACTCAAATAGTAGGGTTTCAGGTGCCAAAAGCCGTTCATAATATGGATTTGGGACCTAACACCCTACTACTGGGGTACTTGGACCCTCTGGGAATGTAAGAACAGAAGTCAGGTCCTTGATGTAGTTCGCGATGATCGACACATTTCTAAAGTCAAGTGCTGCATCGATCTCGTCCATGAAGTACAGCGGAGTCGGTCTCGCAGACTAAAGTGGTGATCGGATTGAGGGCAGATACGATCCCTCTCGAAAGCCTATCTTGCCTTAAACCCTCAAGCCGAAACAAACCGAGAAATGGCTGTCACTATGCATTGAATTGGCTACCTCGACCACGCACCTGGCGACCCTAGAACCCTAAACTCTATAAACCTTATAACCCAACACCCCAACACCCAAATTGCTAACCGCAAGGCTCTCCACCCTAAACCCCAAACCCCAAGGCTCTCCACCCGAAATCCCCTCACGGACAGGATCCGACCCGAAGACCTGCCTGTAGTGATGCAAAGCGAAGACCAAGGATAAGGAGGCCAGTGTCTTCTCCTCAGGCTTGTAGCGAAGGAAGGGTTTCCATAAGGGTTTAGGGTTTAGGGTTTAGGTCTTCGATCAGGGTTTCAGGTAGTCTATGTTGGTCCCAGATTTGGGCTTTCGAGGTCTAATGTTTAGGGTTTAGGGTGTAGGAAGTTAGGGTTTGGGTTTACGGCTTTGACGCTTCGGCTTTCAGACGAGACTTCCATGGATTCTCCTGGGCTGACTGCCCCTGCTTTGAGGGTTCATGCAGCGGGTTAGGGTTTATAGGGCTTAAAGGGTTTATAGATTATAGGGTTTATAAAGGGCTTAAGGTTTTTGGCGAGTTAATAAGTACACCGTAAACCCTTAACCCCGACCTTAAACCTCAAACTCCAAACGCTTCATTATTGGGGCCAACAAGCTTTATCGGTATGGGGTCGAAGTTGGGGGCGGCACATAGAGGTAGTCGTTGAGGGTACATGATTAGTTCGGGTCCGAACCACTGCAGCAGCCCTTCGTTTACATATGACCGTGGCGCACATGACGCTTTGGCGAACGAACTTGCTGCTTCCCACGCTGGTGCTGTGAGTCTACGAGCTGAGCTGACGTCTGTATTTGTGCCGATTCAATTGAAGGTCGGGGCATCTGCAATGATGCCGCGCTGGCTCTTTAAGACACGATAGCTTCTCTTCCAGCAAGTCACCTATGGTCGTCGTCTTAGTCGGCACAGTGCTGCATTGCATTCACGGGGAATTCTCTTATTGCAGACACTTACTACTGAGGATACTATTGTTTTGGTACTATATTCCACGGTCCCCTGCTTTCTGAAACTCCCGGATCTGACATGCAGTTTTGTATCGTGCTGTGTACAGGGTGAGGTTTAGTGCTTAAGGGCTCAAGGTTGCGCAGTCTGTTCTAGAAGTACACGGCCTTCCTATTGTGGATGGCTATTTCCTGCCACTTCAAGTTCCACCCCCAACCCCCGAACCGACGGTACCACTTTGATCCTTCCGGCGCAACTCGTCTAGACCCTAGAACCGCGCCCTGAAGCTTCAAGGAATCAGGTTGAAGGCTTCTGGTGCCCAAAGACGATACCATTTTATTTATGACTGAGTGAGTGAACTAAAGAGAAGCATAAGTCAACCTAAGCAACAAGATTGCACCCTAAACCCAGAATCCCCAACCCTATAGCCCTAAAATGTGGGGTTCAGTGCCCCAGTGTCGCCACCGGAGAGGTTGGTAATCTGCTTCCAACCTCGGGATCAATCTAGCATGCAGCCTTTCTTAATGCTATATGGGCGGGTTCCGCAGAGGGATCTATAAGGGTACCATCAGGATTCTGTTTGGGTACTGTAGCTCTGTAAATTGGGTACTACAGGGTTCTATCATAGGATTCCCTTCCACGGGTGCCACGGTTTAGGGTTTAGGGTTTGCTACACGGCATGCCTGGTATGCCCTAAGGGTCCATGCATCCATACAGTATACTGAGGCTCTAAAGTAGTCCGGATATAGGTACTTTGTGTCAAAATGTAAACTTGTTGGGCACGTTATGTTGCTCAAGTTGTTCGGCTTGGCGCTTTTGGTGGACCGGACAACCTAAGCTTTTGTTCTTGCTTGCTTACGGGGCCTTTTCGGGCTTGTGCTATTGGGTTTAGAGGCTCTCCCTATGTAGCGTACTTGCGGCCGCAGGATTCGCACTGTCGCCGGGCTTAGGTTCGAGCTTCTGAGCATCTTTGAGGTGGCAGGAAGGCATCCACTAATTATTAATTACAGTATACAGCGTCTCAACGTTGTGCTCTAGATACTATACTCCGAGCCAGCTAGAAAAATTTAGCATAGGTAAGTATGTTCCATTCGCGAAACAGAATCTTAATTAACAGCATATACGACGCAAGCAAGCCTTCAAACAAAAATGGCCTAAACTCAAAGCCATCAGTCCTCAGCACCAAACACAAATAAACCCGAAACCTAAAGCCACACAACCCTATAACAGCCTAACATTAACACTCTCAACCCTGACCCTGAAAAGCTGAACCCAGTACCCCAGAAACCGCAAAAGCCCAACAGGAAACCGCCGTTACCCTGAACACCAAACCCTAAACCCTAAAACCCTAAACCCTAAACCCTAAACCCCAAACCCTAAACCCTAAACCCTAAACCCTTTTTGGAGGGCCGGGCTCTTCTTCGGAGGCCGGACGCTGAAGTGGATGCCCTCATTGAAAGGGTCCAAGGTGTCGACCTAGGGAACTTCGGCAGGTCGATCATTTAGAAGGGTCTGGGTTTAGGGTTTAGGGTTTAGGGTTTAGGGTTTAGGGTATGGATTTAGGGTTTAGGGTTTAGGGGTTAGGGTTTAGGGTATGCATAGGAGTTCGATAGGGGGGTTCCTTAAGTTAGGGGCCTAGAAGGGTTCTCTGAGGGCTCCAAAACAGTCATTTAAACGCTTCTATAAGGGTTGGATACCGTTAAAGGCTCTACTGCGCTATAAGGCGCGCCTTTAAAGGCTCTATAAGGGTTCTAAGTAAGGGTTACTATAAGGTTCTGCAAAGGTTTACATAAGGGGTTGGGCTCTATAAGATAAGGGATATAAGCCGGCTTTCTTTCGTAAGAGTCCTGGATTCTATACAGGCGGTCCTGTGCTTTCTCTGTGTGATGCTGCTGCGCTTCTGCTGATTTGAGGCTCGGAGCCATGTTCAGATCGCACAGGGCTCCTTATTCGTTGTGACTTGAGGACTCACACAAAAAATGAAATCTTTCAACAAGCCTTAATAATTAATAATTAGAATGGGGTTTTGAGGGGCTCCTTATTATAACTCTAGTATACTATGACCCCCCAAACCCTATTCTAATTATTAAGGCCCCCTCCCCCGTCTTCACCTCTGCCAACAATCCCTAAACCCTAAACCCTAAACCTTAAACCCTAAGCCCTAAACCCTATATATATATATATACACCCGAAACCCTAAACCTTAAACCCTAAACCCTAAACAAACAGGTCGAGGCCGGAAACTGCAAAAGAACCGCGAGGTGCCCACGAGCTCAAGCTCGGCATCGCCGCCGAGGGTGATCATCTGGTACATCTCCTCACGGCCGGTTTGGGCTTGAGACTTTAGAGGGTTTAGGGTCTAGAGCCAGTTTACGGGGGCTTAGGCTCGGGCTTTGGAGGCTTTAGGGCTCAGGGGGCTTAGGCTGTAGAGGGGAAGTTGCTGTCAGTTTGTTCTGGGCATGAACTCTGAGGGAGGTTTATAGGGCTCTAAGGCTTCGGGGGCTTTGGGGAAATGGATATAGTTCTCTAAAGTAGGGTCCCATTTTTGGTCCCCAATACATAGCTCGGCACCCTTATAAAAAGGATCCTCAAAGGGACCCCCAAAAAATAATTTAGTGAACTACCCATATGGGTTTGCTTGCTGCTTTGCTGGTTCAGGATATGCTGGGATTTGAGGCGGCTAGCCTTGGCCGTGCACAGGCTGAGACACAAGTTGTGAGTAGAGGGTTGAGGTGCCCTAAACCCTAAACCCTGAACCCTAAACCGTGCAACCTTCAAGATCCAGAGCCCAAGATCTTCGAGCTCAGCAACTTATAGAGCCTTCATGGACCATGCAACCATAAATCCCAAAGTCCCCCAAATCGAAGTCCTTAGAAACCGAAACACGAAGGCTCAAACCCAAGAAGAGTCCTTGAGCTTCATGGAGATCACCGAGAATCCTTCGCTCTGCGTTGCTTCTTTGGCGCTTTCCGTCATAAAGGTCTTACCCATAGGCTCCATAGTAGTTCCTTTTTCGCGATTTCCTTATAGGATCCTATATATCAGCCACAAAAAGGAACTACTATGGGGCCTATGGGTAAATGGTTGCTAGAGGGAGGTACAGCGGACTTGCATAGCCTCGTCTCAGTCCTGCCTCAGAGTACCCAAACTCTCTCTCTCTCTCTCTCTCTCTATATATATATATAGAGAGAGAGAGAGTTTAGGGTTTAGGGTTTAGAGGTTTAGGGTTTAGGGTTATATACTTCTACCCCAAAGACCTGTGGAGGGACAATTTTAAGGTCCAAAGTTTATACTGCTTGGGCACATGGACCCCTAGAGCATACCATGTAGCAAACCGTAAACCCTAAACCGCAGTACCCTTTAAAGGGAACCCTATTATAGAACCCTGTCGTACCCAACTTACAGAACTACTCAGACAGAACCCTTATAGTACCCTCATAGAAACCATATAACCCCATAGAAACCCCTTTAAGAGGCCCCTAAACCCTTATAGAAACCCTCTTGAAATCCCATAAAAACCCTTAAAAGGCCCCTAAACCCTAAACCCCGAGCCCCATTATAGAACCCTAAACCGCGGATGAGATAAATCCTGCATTGCCCAGAACAAGGAATATACCATTATTCCCATAGTTTAGGGTCCTTAAGGTAGTGCAGGATATATATCGTCCACAGTAGTACCCTTATAGAAACCCCTTTAAAAGGCCCCTAAACCCTAAACCCTAACCCCATTCTAGAACCCTAGAGTACCCTTTGAAGTATAGAAATCCCATAGAAACCCGTTAAAAGGCCCCGAAACCCTGAACCCCAACCCTATCCTAGAGTACCCTTTAAGGTATATTATTTGGGCATCTGGGCCTTGATTTGGGGTCTCGGGTCCGTGATTTAGGGTTGAGGGGCTTAAGGGTTTAGGGTTTTAGGGATTTAGGGCTTTAAGGTATTCGGATTTAGGGCTTTAGGGTATTAGGGTTTAAGGCTTTAGGGTTTTAGGGTTTAGGGCTTGATGTTTAGGGTTGTATAGGGTTTAGATTTAGAGTTTAGGGCCGTAGGCTTGTGGTGCGATATGTAGAGCTTGCAGTTGGCGGTGGCAGGGGGTCGAGCACGGCCTCTGCAAGGAATCTAGGGTTTAGCACGGTTGCTTTTGTAGGGATTGCACGTCAGGCTATAACTTCTTGTTCTGAAAAGTCTAAGTCGCGTCTAAGCCTGTCATTTAGACTGAAGGGCAAACATTTGCAGAACCCTAAAGCACTGCAGCACAACATGCATGCATGTTTGGGAGTACTCGCAGGCTGCCGGCAGGTCCATAAAGACACAGTTCAGGACCCTATCAAACGACACATGAGAACCCATAATCTTCACACCCTAAGCCCTAAACAAAAGTTGAAGCACTGTTGATGTCCTAAACCAAACCCCCAATAGCTCCAGCACCGCTGCACCTAACCCCCCCAAATTTCAAAAGCCACGAACAAACACATCCTACTTCAAGGTTCATGGGACTTAGCAACTAGGGTTACAAATAAGGTAACTATACTTATAATTACCCCAATTAAGGTACTTATAACTGTACTTATTAAGTCCCATGAAGCAAGTAAACTGTTTCTCGGGGCCCTCCTTCCATGAACTCTTTCATTCGCTGCTGCCGCAGGCGTTCAAGCGTGCGGCGAGCGTCCTTCGAGCTTCGAGTGGTTGTTCTTGAGATGAAGGGCGGGGGGCTACTGTACCCTAAACCCTAAACCCTAAACCCTAAACCCTAAACCCTAAACCCTAAACCCTACAGTAGGGTCTTTCGGGCCAGGGTTTGGTCTTCTAGGGTTTAGGGCTTTAGGCTTTTAGGGTTTTGGG
>CAJNDV010037403.1:6795-19616 GCA_905221635.1 Symbiodinium sp. CCMP2456 | reverse complement strand
CTCCCTTTAAGGGTTTAGGGTGTAGGGTAGACTAAAGGGCTCATGCTCTAAGCTAGGGTGCCCTAAAATAATACGCCAACCTCCAAAAACTGCTTAACCCCTCAACCTGAAGAATCCAGGTATGGGGTTTAGGGTTTAGGGTTGTTTAGGTTTCAGGTGCCGATATATCCGGGGCTAAATGGCCCAGAACGAGCGTTGTTCAGAGGCATTGTAGGGCCCAGTGCAGGACTCAGGCTCACAGTTTTGAGTCCAAGTGACCAAACCGTATCCTGCTACTGGGATACTTTGAGTCTTATGCTTGTTTGGTGCCCTTGTTTTGAGTGCCCTCTGTTCTCCCTTCTGTCAATAAGGATCGTGGGCATCAGCAGGTTTGCATTGATTGATCACTGAGCCCTGCATGTTGGGCAGCACCTGGATAGAGTTACTTTGTCTCTGAACTCAGCCGTAGCCCCAAAACCTAAACCCTAAACCCTACACCGTCAACGGTCAGACCTCCCAATCATGTCTCAGCGTTGTAGGGATTTGTCCGCTTCTTGGGTTCCGCGGTAGTCCCTGCCATAAGCACCGGGCATGGCGACGACGAAGGCATCGAAGACGCCCTGCCTCCTCGGGCTTCGGATCTTGGATTCGATGCATGTGAGCGCTTCCGAAAATAAGGGGCACCTTATTTTGGCGTCCTTCTAATAAGGATCCTACTATTTAGGGTACTATAGTAGGGTCCCCTATTTTGGGAAACCGCCATGTGAAGATCTCCGCATGGTTTACGGTCTTCAGGTCTCTATGGGGCCTAGGGGTTCTAAGGCTTTTACAGGGTCCATTAGCTTCTTGCCGTGTCTACCGGTATAGCCATGGCTTCAGTACGCTTTATTTTTGAAAGAGAGCTGGGAAGCAGCAAGCGATTCGCGAGTTGAAGCTTGGATGCGGGGCAATTGGCACACAGATCTATGATCTTCACAGTATCTGGTCCAAACTGCCCAACATGCTACTTCGAAAGCAGACACCCCCAGTTGTGCATGAGTTACACTGAGTCCTTTAGATAATGCTGTACGAGGTCTATTGTCGGTCATACCAAGATGTGGGTAGTTTTCTAAATTAGGGTCCCTTTTGGGGTCCTTTTTATAAGGGTGCCCTACTATATTGGGGACCCCAAGAAGGACCCTAATCTAGACAACTACCCATGTGCACACCGGTGGCACGGCCCTGCCACAGTCCAGAAGTCCAGGCCCCAAAACCAGAAACAAAAATCCTCAACACTGCAAACTTCTCAATGGCAGCCATAACTGCATTCACACCCAGACAGGACACTAAACCCCTAAACCCCTAAGCTCCAAGAACCTACCACCCAAAAGGCCCGAAACGCAAAAGGCCCACACTTCATACCCGACACCGGCAAAGGGTTTAGGATCTAGGGCTTCGGGTTTAGGGTTCAGGGTTTAGGGTTTAGGTTCTAGGGTGCCTAAAGCCACTCAGACTTTCCGTGGTTCGGCCCGCCAAGAGAATTTCCTGGGCAGTTCGGGGGCTCACGGGCTGATGCCTGTTATTTGGGTGGACGGGGGGCCCGGGAGGTGGGTTTAGGGTACAGGGTTTAGGGGGGTCGGGGGGGTAGTAAGGCATTACAAGGGTGTTATGCGGCTTTATAGAATTCCTGGTAGTGGTGAGGGTGTTGGGGTTTGGGGGTTGAGGGTGCAGGTGTTCGGAGCAGGGGCTTTTGGGGCTTATGCCCCAAGATCCTGCAGGATTACAGAAGAAACATACCGGAGAGTCCCTGTGGAACTCCGACAGCAGTAGGGAGCCGAACCCTTGAAGGAACCTTTTGGGGAAGTTCTTGGGGAGTTCTCTAAATTAGGGTCCCTCTTTAGGCCCCCAAAATAGTACGGCACCCTGCTTCAAAAGGACCCTATCAAGGACCTCATTCTTACGAAACCCAGGGATTTACACTTTGACAGTGGTGCCCAGGCTCTGAAACAGACCCTTGGCTTCGAAGCCCCGAACTGCCCCGCACCCTCAAACCCAAAAGCCAGGGCCCCAAAGCCCGAAAACCCAAAATCCCAAACCCCAGGCCGCCTAAACCCCCCAAAACCCCAACCCCAAAACCTCAAAACACCAAAAACAACATAACATCATAACATCTCCTTCTAGACCTCTAGAGCCAAGAAACTAGATGGCTCGCACCCCAGAGCTGCAAAACCCTCTTCACACCCAAAGCCCAGTCGAAGCGACAAGATAGCTTGCGTGGGTTTAGGGCTTATAGGGTTTAGGGTTTAGGGCTTAGGTTTAGGTTTGGGGCTTATAGGGTTTAAGGGTTTAGGTTTAGGGCTTATAGGGTTTAGGGCTTACAGGTTGGCATTTCATGGATGCTTTCGTCCCTAGACCCCTCAAACGAGTCTCTCAACTCATAACCTACCTTGACGTTGAGGCACACAGATTTGCAGCCAAAGGTCACTGGAGCTTGTCACAGCGACGGCACCTTTGCCGGAATGTCAGGCTTTGCGAAAAATCAATGCACTTGCCTGCTTTTAAAGCACAATGGACTCTAAACCCAAAGCCCTAGACCCCTAACCCGAAAGCATAAAACCCTAAAGCCCGAAACCCTAAACCCTAAACCCTAAGACCCTGAAACCTAAATTCTAACCCACTCAAGCCCTAAGGCTTCAGCCTCCATCTCCACTAAGAACTGTCACACTTCCAGCTGCTGGGTTAGGCGTCTATGTTTCTTCGCGGGGCCCAGGTTGAGTTTTAGGCTGCCATGGTTTAGGGTTTAGGGTTTAGGGTTTAGGGTGAGTTTAGAGTGTGCTGTGTTTGGGATCTTGAGCAGTAGGAAGAGGAATCCTTTTGGGCACCTCCGTCGCAATAAAATCCTGTAGCAGGCACACTCAAAACAGCCCATGTCTAGCAAACAGTCCCCACACTCAACCTGAAACCCTAAATCCAGACATCCCGAAACACGAAACCCGAAATCCCTCAACAAATCTATTTTTTGTAACCCTAAACCCTATACATTTTTTTTGTAACCCTAAACCCTAAACCCACAACTGGATGCCGCAGATCGGCTCAGGAAGTCTCTCCCTGCAGTGCCCCACTGCCACGTGCCAGTCCAAGAAACCTGATCTCGGCCCGAGTGCCGGACTCTAACTTTCCGGGGTTCTAACTTTTTGGGGATTTTAGGGTTTAGGGTTTGGGGTTTTAGGATTTCGACTCAAACGGTTGACATGGGGTAAGGGTTTAGGCCGGCTGTAGCGGCTTTAGGACTTAGAAGGGTTGAAGGATATCAATTGTAGTATACAGCTTTTTGCAGCTCCAGCAGACGGCCAATGCCATCTGAACCTGGTAATGCCTCACCCGGAGTATGCTAAACCCCATGTGTAATTTCTGCACTTCGTACAGAACACTGACAACCCTGATAAAAACCAGGGTACTGCTCTTGTCTCCACACAACAGAAGTCCGCGCCGAACACCCAAAACAGCCCGTAGACTGCATGAGGCTCAGAGGTGCGTCAGACTATGTTTCCATGCCTTTGCTGAGGGGATAAGTCTGTCACAAACCACGTGCACTGCCACGTATACCAGACGCAAAACTTAAAACTGATTGCCAAACCGGGCGACATTGGCATCAAACTCCATAAGGAAGACATCCTGCAAGCCACAATACAAAGCATTTAACCTCATAGAATCGGACACTGGCTGTGTGAGCTTTGAGTTAATTCACGGTGTCTCACCCGTCTACTTCCAGCTAGCGACTGCTTCGAGTTCACAACGACTATACTCACAATGCCCCTTGTTCAGAATGCTCATCCACTAAACCTTCCCCTGAACCCTAGGGTCTAGCATGAAAGGCCTGGGGGCTTACCCACCATGGGACCTACAAAGGTTTGGGGATCTAATTAAGGGATGAAGGCAACTCGAACTTGTTAATGTAGGGGCCGAAATCATCAATTACCAATACTATTTTTTGGGGTCCTTGTAGTTTAGTATAATGGGCCCCAGAACCCTGTTCTACTTATTTAGGCCACGTTGTTTAGGCTGGCTTTTGCCTGGGTCGTGCTCCCAGAGCCATGCTGTCCTGCTACCTTGACTTGAGCACTCGAAGCCGGCAGTCTACATCTTGGGAGTTAGGATCATATCCCATAGGCCCCATAGTAGTTCCTTTTGGGCGTTCCCTGATAGAATCCCAAATATAAGCCACCAAGAGGAACTACTATGGGGCCTATGGGTATATAGGAGGACCCACCCTCTAAATAAGATCCCTTTTAAGAGATCCAGAAGTAGGGTTCAGAAGGGTCCCCCTTTAAGGGGTCTCCCTGATACTACCTAGGACATCTGTGAACAGCAAGCCCAAGACAATAGCTGGAGTGGCTGACTCAAGTTAGGATGCTACACTTCTCGGTTTAAAAAAACACTTTGATGCTACACTCCCCCGGTTTTTTGAAATCCTCTGATGCTACGCACTCTTGGTGATTGCATCCGGAGAGGGTTGTGTAACTACGCGGGCTGACACAGTTGGGCTCATTTTCCGTTGAGTGCCCAGACGCCGATTGCAAGACCTCGAAGACTGCACCGCACACCCTCGTTTTTCAATGCGAAGCCTTGCCACAATGCTGGAGGCAGCAAATGGGTGTACGAGCTTATATAGAGGGTGCATGAGGTTTGGTATTTGTGTGCAGCAAAAGATAAGAAGAGTTCGAGGGTTGCACGCTTTGCTTGCCCGAGGGTCTAGGGTTCAGGGTTTTTAGGGTCTAGGGTTTCGGGATCAAGCTGAAGTCAGTAGTTTTCGTCACGCTCTTAGACCCAAAGGCTCCATGTAACTTTATAGTAGATACTTAAGACTTAAGCCCTAAAGTACCTATATTATATCATGATATAGGGACCCCTTTAAGGGAACTACTATAAAGGTACATGGAGCCTTTGGGAGAGTAATTGGCTCTTCTCGCCGTCCTCTTCTCCTCGATTGCTGTTGCCATCCAGCGCACCCTGCGTGAAGCCTCGGCGCAAGATCAACTTAGGCGGCGAGGCGCGCTCACCACGGAAGGCTTGACATCCCAGATACTCCAATCCTACCCGGATTCCTTAAACAATAAACCCTTAACCCCAAACCCTAAACCCCAAGTTACCCTAAACGCTTATAAACCCTACTCTCTAAACCCTGCACCCTAAACCCTGCACCCTACACTTTAAACCCTGTCGGGGTCCTGTTTTGGTGCAAGCGGGGCTCCTGTCTCACCTGCAACACTCGAAGCTCCCAATCCGGAATTCTGTAGAACAAGCACACCAGAGAACCTAAAGCCTAAACCCTAAAACCCTAAACCCTAAACACTAAACCCTAAACACTAAACCCCACACCCCTAAACTCCTAAACCCTAAACTACTAACCCCTAAACCCTAAACCCTAAAACTCGAAATGGAGACTCACAGCCGTCACCCCTGACGACTTAAGTCCTAGACATTCTGACTCCAGAAGCCCCTAAAGCTCCGAAACCTGAACCCGGAAATCCTTCCAATTGGTAAGGGTTAAGAGTTTAGGGTTTAGGGCTTAGGGCTTTGGGTTTAGGGGTTTAGGGTTTAGGGCTTGCGGTTTAGGGTTTAACGTTTAGCGTTTAGGGTTTCCATGCCTCTAGCTAGTAAAGGGTACTTCTCTAAACTAGGGTTTCTTATAGGGTCCATTAAAATAGTGGATTATTCGAGTTGTTACTGTTGCTGTTCTGCTACTTATATTTCTTGTAATGGACATCACGGCAATTAAGTGTTGGGATTCACGGTTTGCAGCATTTGTAGACGTCTTTTATGATGGGTATCCTGAGCTTGTGCACGTGGTGTTGGATATTCAGGTTTAGGGCACTTGCGGCTTTGAAGTTTAATATAAGGGCCTTAATATTTAGAATAAGGTTGTTGGGGGTTCCTTATTATAATTATAGTATAATGGGCCCCAAAACCCTATTCTATTTATTAAGGCCCCTACAATAGCCTTTGCGTGTCTCCAAGCCAATTGGTCCGTTTGCAAGTTCTGCACACTTTTTTTTATCATTGGTACTCGGGCTCATACCAAGGATTGGTGCAAAGTACATAACTCAGAACTCAGCAAGGTAGCTGCCGAAGAAGAATGCTAAACCAAACCGCAACTAAAAGCAAATGCAGATAGATAGCAATTGTAACAAGAACGTTCTTGGAGTAAGCTCTTTGTACTCAACTTGCATTCAAGAGGAGCACAAGAATGGCAATTAAAGTCCGTGCTTGGTCATAAGCAGAAGTAGAGGAAATCCGGGAATGACACGGTTCTTGAGATGCGGAGCAGTTCTCCCAACCCGTAGAGTCTAAACCCTAATCGGATGTATTGACCATCGAAGGCCCGTCTAAGTATATGTGATATGAGTGCAAGGACCATTTGATATTGTCTCAATCACTGTGCAACAATAACAAGCCGTGTCCGTGCGCCCGAGCCCAGAACCCCACAACCCCCGAAGCAACTTTGATTCTGATCCCTAAACCCTAAACCCTAAACCCTAAACCCTAAACCCTAAACCCTAAACCCTAAACCCTAAACCCTAGACAAGACAAGAGTCCCCTCTACCTATGGAAGCTGTGGGTTTATTGTTGCAGCCAACTGGCCAGTCACCACAAGACCGTCCTGGAACAGCCTTGCACTGAAGAAAACTGTTCTGCTACGTTAGAGGGTTGTGGGTTTTGGCAATGTTGGGGTTGAGAATGAAACCCACAACCTGAAACCCCAAGCTCCAGTACTGAAAACGCAAGTTTATAGAGTTTGGAGTCATGCTTTCGTCTATGGCCTCCGGTATGTCGGTTTGCATGAGTTGAGGGTTCTTGAAGTTTCAAAGGCAAGCAGCTCTTTGCCCGGTCTACAGCAGCCGGGCTTACCAGAAATTAAATTGTTTTGGGGTGTCCGGACGTCTTGAACCATACTTCAATCCCTGCCAAATCGTAACTCACCCTGAACCCCAAACGCAAAACCCTCCAACCCTAAACCTTTGAATTCCAAATCGGAACCCAACGCCGATGAAAGCCCTCCGAGGGATGCACCCAACACTGTAAAGCTAAGGCTACAAACCCGGAACCTCCAAGGTCCAATCCCGAAGCGTGCAAGCATACCTATAGTCTCCATCGTAGTTCCTTTTTTGGTTTAACCACAAATATATTAAGAATTTTATAAGGCATCCCCAAAAAGGAACTACAATGGAGACTATACAGGTACCACAGCTAAGACGCTGAATCCTACCAGACTGAACCCCTGCGCGAAAGGTCTGAGCAGCATGAAAAGCCAGCCCCACCCTGAAACTAAGCTCACACGACCCTCAAAACCCATCCCCAACTCGGGATCCTAAACCCTAACCCCGAATCTCTACACTTGAAAAACGTTATAGAACTCTTGTAGATAGTTATTGTACTCACCCATAAAAGGGACCGTATTCTAGGGCCCTTTTGTACCCTTTAAGGGGGGGACCCTATTATCCAGCCCTATAGCACCCTTGAAACGGGAACCCCCAGTAGAGAGCCCTACAGTATCCTGTCAAGGGGGACTCTATTCTCCGAATATAAACCCTAAACCCTAAACCCTAAACCCTACAATACCCTTTATGGTAAGCCGGAATCGGCCGAAAGGCTGGACACCCGTGGCATAGTCGTCATCAGCCTTAGAAGAGAGCGACTTGGAGACACAAAGCTATAAGGGTTTAGAGTTCATGGGGCTTAGGATTTATAGGGTTTAATAAGGCCGCTTAGGGTTTAAGGGTTTAGAGTTCATGGGGCTTAGGATTTATAGGGTTTAATAAGGCCGCTTAGGGTTTAGGGTTTGGGGTTCAGCGTGTAGGGTCTCGCGTTAGGGCGGCCTGAACTCCGGTGGGGTGTATAATAAGGATTCAAAAAGTATAGCTATCCCAAACTTTGGGGCCCAAAATATCTACTATATGGGTACTTAGACTTTTTGGGTATGTAGGCACTGCAAGTAAGGGAAAGACCTGAGGAATTAAGCAGGCTATGTAGGTTTGTTTTGGGCGGCTCGTGTATGCTAGTAATCCCAAACAATGCAGCTCCTATTTACTAAGGCCCTAAATTGCAGTGGATGCCTAGCGCTTAGCGCGCAGTCTTTGGGTTGAGCGGTCTGGAGTTTTGGTAGGGGTTAATGTAGGGGCCTTAAAAATTAGACTAGGTATTTGGGATATATTATACTATAACTCTAATAAGACCCCCCCCCCAAAAAAAAAAAAAAGCTGTAGGTAATTATTGAGGACCCTATAGTACCTTAGCATTTCCGGGCTTACAGCCCAAAAAGTCCACCTCGGGGTTCGGACGGTTAGGGTTGAGGATTTGAGGGTTTAGGGGCTTAAGGGTTTAAGGTTTAGGGTTTTAGGACGGTTAGGCCGATACTTACAGGATCATGGGACTTAGTAAGTAGGGTTATAATAAATTTTAAAGGCAAATGTACTTATCCTTACTTATAGCCCCAATTAATTAAGGTACCTATAACCTTACTTACTAAGTCCCATGATCCTCCAAGTAGGAGCTCCGCGCCCCAAAGCATGTCTCTTCGAGGTGAGGTTCTATATGGGTAGTTCTCTAAATTAGGGTCCCTTTTTGGGTCCCCGCTATAGTACGGCAGCCTTATAAAAGAACCCTGAAAGGGACCCTAATTTAGAGAACTACCCATGTGAATTGCTCCAACAAGTGAGGAGTCTGACTCTGCAAATGTCTGTTTCAGTTAGGCGTCAGGGATATTTTAGGGGGAGGGTGCTTCCTTGCTTCTAGGGTCTTGGGGTTTAGGCTAAGGTTCACTTGGTAACATGGGAGGTTCAGTAATGGGATGAAGATGCTGGGTTTGGACGTTCAAAAACGCAGATCAGATAACAACCTTCTAAGCCCTAAGCCCTAAAGCCTAAACCCTGAGCTCTCGCAACCCTGCAGTACCCTTACAAAAAGCCCTTCAAGGGCCGATTGCAGTCCCCAAAACTCAAAGCCTTGTCACCACCCCCCTCACCCCAAAAAAAACCTAAACCTTGACGGGTTTAGGGTTTACCCTAAACCCTAAACCCTGAAGGTACCTGGGGTTTAGGGTTTACCTATAAACCCTAAACCGTTCCTAGAACCTCGGAAGTCCCCTAATCCCTAAACCCTAAACCCTAAACCCTAAACCCTAAACCCTAAACCCCAAACCCTAGAAACTCGGAAGTCCCCGCGGGATTGTTTCAGGAGAGCCGCCCGCCAGCTCTGACGACGCTCGCCTTTTCGCGGTTTAGAGTTTAGGGTTTAGGGTTTAGGGTTTAGGGTTTAGGGTCCAGGAGCTTTCGAGCATCCAACTAACCCTACTCGGAGGATCATGGGACTTAGTAAGTAAGGTTATAAATGCCCTAAGGCCATGCACTTACGGTTTAGGAATTAGGGTTTAGGGGCTTAGGGTTTAGGGGTTTAGGGATTTGGGTTTAGAGGCTTAGAGGTTTAGAACTTTAGAGTTTAAGGGTTACTTGGAGGATCATAGGACTTAGTAAGTAAGGTTATAAGTGCCCTACTTGGGGTTCTAAGTTAATATCAGTATAGTTACCTTAGTTAGAATGCTACTTACCATGTCCAATGATTTTTCAGTAAGGGCCATGCACTTACGGTTCCGACAAGGTTACCTTTAAGGGTACCATGAAGGTTTTGTGAGGGTTTTACAGACTGTACGGTTTAAGGGTCCATGAACCTAGACAGTATATACTTGGGCACTAAAGGGCTTTAGAGGGACCCTGTACAGGCTCCCTAAACCCTAAACCCTCAACCCTAAACCCCTAAACCCTACAGGGTGTTAAAAGCTCGTTCTAGAGTACTGAACAGGCACTCCTAGGGTTTCAAAAAGGCTCTTGAGGTTTAGGGTTTAGGGTTTAGGGTCTATACGGGCTGCCTGGGACTCGAAATGCCCACAGTTTTACTGGTTCTACCTATTAATCAAAGGGTGGTGGCTAGCAAACTGTAGGTACAGAGAGTTACAGGTAGGGTTTAGGGTTTAGGGTTCTCGAAGGGTTCTTTCCTTCCTTTGAGGACACTTTTGAGTCGTAGGCATTTGGGCCCTTAAGGTTCTGCAGGGGTTGTACTCTGTGGGCTCTACTTAAAGGATCATGGGACTTAGTAAGTCCAGTTATAGCTGAGGTAACTATACTTATATTTACTTATAACCCCCTTTAAGGGACTTATAACCTTACTTACTAAGTCCCATGATCCTCCGAGTATATACGATTCCGGACGGCTGCTACAGGCTTTGCATCGGTTCGAGAGGAAGTTCGTTCTTGTGCTTCTGGCATGGGGTTTGAGGTTTGATTTGGCCTGTGGGGTGTAGTGTAAGGAGAGGGTTCAGCATGCAATGACTGAATGTCATTAATACTGTCGTGATGGAGCTTTAAGGCAGGACACCATAAACCCTGTGCCCGAAATTCTGAATCCTGAATCCTAAGCCATAAGTGTTTGCGAGACTAAGGTGGTTGAACATTGGAATCTTTATGATAATGTGTTGAATTAGCTTGGCGTTGAGGGGTTTGCAGCGTGCGCAGAAGACCTTAAATAAGGTTTTGGATCCGGGGTATGTGATACTATCCGTAGGGGTCCAAGTAACAAGTACAGAATAACCATGTAATCACCAAAACACTAACCTAAACCCTAATCCCTAAACCCTAAAACCCTAAAGCCCTAAACCCTAAACTCTGATAACTACTAGGCCCTTTGGATCCTCAGACCCTTCGTTCAACCTATGCTTCAAGGATCATGGGACTTAGCAAGTAGGGGCATTATTAAGGTCACCGCACTTATATTTAAAACCCCCAATTAAGGGACTTATAACCTTACTTACTAAGTCCCATGATCCTCCAAGTAGGGCCATCTAAAACCCTTACTTCACCCTCCGAAAGCTTCATGCAATCGCATCAAGCTGTTGTAAAGCCGATGGTAACCGCCGCAAGGCCCCCACCCTAAACCCTCCCCAAACCCATAAACCCTGAAGCATCCGATAAGCCTTTTCCACCACTATGAATCCCCCTAGCAAACCGGTAGCACCCTATAAACCCACGTTAGACACCCTAGATCCTAAACCCTATAAGCCTTGTAAAAATCTGTGTAAACAACCCTAACCCCTAAAATTGACCCTAAACCCTGAAAACCCTACGGCCCTGAACCCTCTCATGGCTGCCTGCACGGCCGCCAACAAGTCGGGACGAAGATCTCTTTGAGCCGCTTCCGGCTGCTCCGGGGCCTCCCCAGTTTGATGAAACCCTAGAAGTGTTCCTTTCAATGGTTTAGGGGTTAGTAAGGGTTTAGGGGTTTAAGGGTTTAGGGGTTAGGGGTTTAGGGGTTTAGGGTTTAGGGTTTAGAGTTTAGGAGTTTCGGGGTTTAGGGGTTTAGGGCTTAGGGGTTTAGGGTTTAGGGGTTTAGGGTTTTAGGGTTTAGGGATACAGGGATCTATAGGGGTTGCTACAGGGACTTCTACAAGGGTAGTAGAAAGTTTCAGGAATCCCTTCTTCTGTAGTCTCCACATCTAGGGATCCATGTGCCCTAACAGTGTTCCTGTAAAGATTGCTGCAAGGTCTATCCAAAGACCCCCGGGAGGATCTAAAACGTAGATCCCCTAAATGTGGGATCCTAACCACTAAAGGGTACTTTATAGGAACCTCCTTAAGGGATCTACTTTGTAGATGCTCCCGGGGGTCTGGGTCAGGGTTCCTTGCAGGGGATCTTTGGGGTTTACGGCTTTCATGAAACCCTGAGGCTCCATGTGCCCTAATCGTGTTCCTGTAAGAATTAGGGTTTCGGGTTTAGGGTTTAGGGTTTGAGGCTTTCATGAAACCCGAAGGGTCCTTGGACCCAAGTAGTGTTCCTTCAAGGGCTACTGGAAAGTGTCTGTAAGGATAGTTCGAGGGTTCGATAGGGTTTCGGGTTCTAGGGTCCATGTACCCACATACCAAAGATATATATATATATATACACATGTATACATATATGCATATATACTTTATAGGTATTTTGGGGCCTAAGGTATATACTACTTGGGTACATGGGCCCTTTGGGAAAGGCTTTGGGGGGATCAAGGTTGTCAGTTTTAGGGATCAGAGGGTTTAGGGTTTAGGAATGAGAAAGTGCTGTAGGGATCGGGGTGCTAGGAGGATGAGAATGGGTTCAGGGATTACCGATGGGCTTTAGGGCTTTAGGGTTTAGGGCTGTAGGGTTTTAGGGTTTAGGGTTTAGGGCTTAAGGCTCCTAAGAGGGTCTTGGGCTTTCTGGGGGAGGGCTTCGGTTTTTTGGGGCCAGGGTTTGGGATCTCACTGCAAGGGTCCAGGAGCCTTAGGGCAGGGATTGGGGTTTAGGGTTTAGGGTTTAGGGTTTAGGGTTTAGGGTTTAGGGTTTAGGGTTTAGGGTTTAGGGTTTAGGGTTTAGGGTTTAGGGTTTAGGGATTATCAGGTTTACCCTCGGGGTTGAGTTGAGGATTTAGGGTTTCGGGCTTCCTCTTCAGGGCTCCTGAAGTTCAGCGTTTGGACTTTTTTTGTGGGGGAGGGGGGGTTAGGGTTTAGGGTTTAGGGTTTAGGGTTTAGGGTTTAGGGTTTAGGGTTTAGGGTTTATAATGTAGGGGCCTTGATAATTACCTATATTATTCTGGTGGCTCCTTACTATATCTATAGCATAATATACCACAAAACCCTATTCTAATCGGCTCTTATATTAGTTGCTTAGGGTTTGGAGTGTGCGGTTTCGGGTCAGAGTTTAGGCTTGTTTGGCGTTTCAGCTCCTTCTGCGCGCGTGGTTGATGGAACTCTGTAGCTTCCCGGAGACCCCAAAACTTACTGGCTGAAAGGCCCGGGCCA
>CAJNDV010037401.1:0-10731 GCA_905221635.1 Symbiodinium sp. CCMP2456 | reverse complement strand
TTCAGGAGCACCTCTTGGTACATTATCTGCCTGAGCTGAGGACTGAAGAAGACTCCCTTGAGGTCCACATGGATTTCCTTGAAGCTGTTCGGGAGAGAGCACCTTTTGGTACGTTATGACGTTGTTGTATCCCCAGGTCCCCGTTACCCTTTCCAGAGTTTTCAGCCCCAAAGCTCCCGGAAGTTCTCGCCGTCCTTTCCCACACCAGACGTTCATTACGAAGCCGATCAACCTCAGCCTGTAAAGTCCGTCTTCGTGGTACTTCACCGTATACTCCTCCAGCTGTCTCTGAACTTCAGCTTGTCTGAATCCACCTCCGAGGCCTGACCATAGATGAAAGGATTCTCTCGCTGTGACTGTCTCATCTGTGCAATCTGCCCTTGATTGAAGAGAGGCTGGGCAGGCGGCGGTGTACTTGTGGACCACGAACCCGGAGGGGGAAGGATCCTTGTACACTGAAGACTGCTGTCCGGTAGGGTTCCAGAAGCGATACCCAGATTGTCCATCACACGGTCCAGTCCGTTCGCACTCCTGGTTGCCGCAATCCTCATAAACTCTGTGCAACTTGTACAGAATCAGCAGTGCCAGGGTTCTCAACAGTCTGCCACCATGTAACATGCTGGCTCCAGGAAGGGGCCCCTTTCCTTTACCGAAGCCACTAGGCGACGTTCGAGCAGTGCGCTCGCATGGAAAAGGAGTGAGTGCTCAGAGCACTTGAGCAAGAGCCCGAACCTTTACGCTACCACTGTTTCGCTTTACTCGCTGCATTGGTAGCGGAGCAACACGATCCGGCGACCGAAGAACTTCGATATCGCTGTCGAGGAGTGTTGCTCCGAAAAGCCAAGGCTGCAGCCCACAGTGCAAGACAATCTTTACCTCTGGCTGCATCCTGCCCGCCAAGACTTACGTGCTGGCGGTTTTCTCCACTCTTTTTGGTTTTCAGTTACAAGGTTTTTCAGCGATGTCAGATGTTCGAGATCATCAGTCACCCATTCCCTCTTGGGATGGGTCCTCCAGAACATGGAGACGATACACGCGTGAGGTTGCGTGGTATGTTCAAGGAACAGCTACGCACAAGAGAAGATATGTGGCGTCAAAGCTGCTTAGCCGATTGACAGGACCGGCCAGGCTGCTGGCCATGAGTTGGTCACGGATGGTTGTGGACAGTCCGTCGGGAGCCAGAGTACTGCTTCAGAAGCTGGCGATGAGCCCCCTTGTACGGCGCAACCTCCCCAACGCCGCTGCTATATGTTCTCAATACTTTTCCTTTCGACGGAACCCTCAGGAGTCGATTGGCAACTTCCTCGTCCGGGAGACTCTCATCCACGAGGAGTTCGTCGAGGCCTTGATAAGGTTGTGGGAAGATAAGCAAGGGGTCGCTCAGGAACAAAGGGACTTTGGTTTGCCGGATGATGATGACGGCTGGGATGATGAGGATTGGGGTAAGGGCTCGTGGGGCTGGTGGTCCTATGGCGATGAAGATGCTGAGGGTGATGCAGAAGATGCTGAGCTACCGGCAGATCCGACGACCACCGGCGATGCACCTATGGCGGATGCCTCAGCAGCCGCTGCTTCCCCTCTGTCGGCCACTAGAGAAGCACCACGAGCGACCACAGGATCCTCCCCAAGTCATCGAGGAGAACCGGAACCAGGACCTGCAGCGACTACTCTCCCAGCAGTCCCTACCAAGGAACCTCCTACTATGTTGGACGAGCTGACGCTTGCAGACAGCTTCATCCTCAGCGTGCTGAGAGGCTGGAGATGGGTTAACCCCCGACGAGATGAGGGACATCCTTTCCAGCACAAAGAACAGCATGGACTATGACTTGATCGCGGCAGCGCTCCAGAACTTGTGGGACGACCAGCTCCTGGGCAACAGGCCTAAGCACAAGCCCTTCTACCCGCACCACGCGCACTACATGGACGAGGCGGACGACCATGAGCTCTACTACCAGGATGGTGGCGCAGCATGGGATGATGATTCTTCATGGTGGGACGACGGCTATGCCTACTACACGGATCAGAGCCACGAGGATGAGTGGTGGCAAGATGATTGGGGCACGACCGACACGTCGCCCCTGGCCAACGCGGCTACGTCTGAGTCTGTGGATGAGGAGAAAATGAGAGAGGCCCAGCAGGCCGAACAGATGGCCGAATCGCTGGCCATCGAGGCTCAGAGGACCTGGAGTGAGGCCCAACGGGCCACACAAGCCTTGAGACGAGATCGAGGTTTCGGAGCCCCTGGTGCCAGCAACATGACCAAGTGTTACATCTGTGGCGGCCCGCACTTCATGAAGGACTGCCCCCGCAATTCCGGCGGATCCCCCAAGGGCAAGATGAAGGGCAAGGCCAAGTACGGCTACGTGACGGACATGGACGCGTACTACATCAAGGGCAAGTCCAAGTCCAAGGGGAAGTCCAAGGGAAAGAAGGGCATGTATCTGAACGCGGATGCCGTTTGGAAGGGAAAAGGCAAGGGACCAGACTGGGCTCCGAGGACGGTCAACGCCTACGCGAGTGACTACTTCATGGGTGGCCTGGAGCTTTCCACGACCATTGCGAGCTCAAAGCCACCACAGGCCAAGGCGGCCCCAGAGTTAGGGATGATCGACTGTGGAGCGACAGCCTCAGCCGCTCCTGAGGCGGTAGTCAAAGGATTGATTTCGGCAATCCTTGAGAAGGACAGCGGAGCCCGAGTGGACGTCGACACAAATGCCAGGCCCTACTTCAGATTTGGTGATGGCCGATGGGGTCGTGCGCTCTACCGGGTTCATATCAGCAGTGCAGTTTCAGGTTCCACCAAACGGTTTGCACTCTACGTCCTACCGAATCCCAAGGAGTACTTTCAAGCAGGGTTTGACAAGGCATCCCTAGTACCCATTCTCATTGGCATGGACTTTCTTGGGAAGGATGGCAATGGTCTCATCATTGACTTTACTACCGGCCTAGTCACGAGTTCTGTTGATGAGAAACCAGAAATCCTACAGCTCAAACAAAACCACAAGGGACACTTCTTGTTGGATGTTCGGGAGTATCTCACGCGGGGACATGTGAATCTTGAAGGTCATGCTCATGTGGTTGTGTCACCGTCTTCGGCAAGCATCCTTCAACCTGAAGCACATGTTCTCGAATTTCATGTTGTGCAGTTTGACCTGACAGCCAGTGATCTTGTGCTTGAGAGTTCAGTGCTGCAGCGGTCACGAGATAGACTTGTTGAATTGCATCAGCGCTCGCGTGAACTCCAAGGTTTGAGTGTGACAGCAACTTCTTGCTCAATGCTCGCGACCCAGCAGTCGCTCGAAGCCCCGACAACATCCCCTACTCGATCCTCTCGACATGTCGTCTTCAGCGCATGTCGACCCGGAGGCCGCGGAGATCCTCACTGCGGCGATGAAGGTGAAGGCTGCTCCCAAGAAGCCGCGAGCGCGTTCACTCGATCTGAACCGCTCCATGAAGGCGGACCCCAGGGATCCTCGCAGCAGCCCGAAGTGCTGGCCATGTTACGGCCGCCACCAACCAGACAAGCCGCAAGCGAATCAATGGGGCCAATGGGTACACTGCCAAGTGTGCAACCTCCGCATCCTCTACACGCCTCGCAAAGGAGCCCCTGCCAACCACACAGTGACTCACAATGCCGCCATGGTGAAGAAAATGCTCACCCAACTGAAACCTCTCCTCGGCGACCGGAAGCCCACGGCAAGGGTGTGCTTGCACATGTTTGCAAAGATCACGGCCGAGGAGGTCCTGGAGGAGTCGATCCGGGAGATTGTGACCCCGACCAGTCTCTCAATGACCTCGGCTACGGCAAGCGCGAACGGCTACCACGGCAGCACGATTCAGGACAACGAGGAGGAGCTGGTCATCGACTACAGCCACGAAGTGGAGGTGGTTCCGTGAATGAGAAACTGAAGCCCATGACCCAACACACGGCCCACAAGGTGATGGCTATGGCATCCTTGATGGTTGCAGCGACAGCGTCCGCTCTGGTCGGACTTCAACTAGACGGGCGAGATGGACTCTGGGAGTTCACTGGAACACACCCAGCGTGGATTGTTGATGCGGCCCAACATCAAGGACTACAACCGCGAGCCATCAACCTGCAAGCAGGCTATGACCTACAACGGGAGGACACATGGGCTCAACTACGGAAGCTGTGGCATCAACGGCGACCTCGGAAGTTGTGGTTCTCTCTACCCTGTCAGTCATGGTGTCCATGGACGACTATGGACAAACAGGATCCTCGCCAACAACGGAACCTGGACACCCAGAGGCGCAAGGACAGGCGACAACTTGGCTACGCCGTGGAGTTCGTGAAGTACGTGCTATCTCAGGACGATGAGACCCAGGTGTACTGGGAGATGCCCACCAACAACTACGGATGGAAGCAAGCGGCTCTACAACATCTACGAGAATGGTTGGAACTCAAGATGCTTCCATGGCTTGGTTGCAGAATGGATGGGTGCGTGTATGGTCTGCGCGAGGAGTCACAGGGAGACCTGGTCATCAAGAAATGGACGATTCAGACAAACGATGAACGGTTCCATCGCAACTACCGGGCAAAGGTGTGCGTGGGTAACCACCGACACAGCATGACTGCCGGCGTCGACTACCAGCGAGGCTCCTCTTATCCAAAGAGGATGGTGGAATCTATTGTCCGTTCATGGCGTGATGAACTTGCGCCTCCCCGACATCACCGACTACTTTCTCTTCAACAAGATCAACCAGCTCTCGCTGAAGAATGGATGGAGGCTGAATCTGTGGAGCTTGATGATGAAGTTGTGGCGTATACGGATGATAACCTTATTGACCACGACTCCCTCCTGAGTGAGTCCTTCCGCATTCAACATGAACACCAAGCTCGAGAGGCAAGAACCTATGCGAGATTTGACTGGGAGACTTGCTCTACTCTTCATCAACTACATGATTATGGTCGCAATTCTGGGAGGCCGCACAGCCGAGGAACCACGTCCGGAGTGAATAGTTTCGGACTGGGCGCCTACTCCCACGGTGCCTTCAGAGGCATCTCAAAGCTCACCTTCAAAAATCAGGAGCTCACCAAGTATTTGAATGCCTTTTTAAGACATCATCTACCTGGGTGACTTTGAACAAGGCGGTTTATGGCTACAAGGTCAACCACCTCCGGGGCGCTCTGTGGTCAAACGGCTCGTACAAGGGCTGGGCTACGTCAATGGCTATGTGGAACCCACAAGGCACAGGTTCGTTGTCTTCAACCCCCGTCAGAGGCACGCTTCCCAAAGATGGACCGGCTTTCGGATAAGCCTAGCAGTCTACACCACGAGACTGGCGCCCTGGATGGAGTCATCAAAGAAGCACACGATGCAGGAGCTCGGGTTTCCCAAAGGAGCACTTGATCCACAACAACCACTTCGGTCTGAGCTGGCCTCAGCACAACAGATTGCTGAGGAGTCGAATCATTCAGAATCTCATCTACCTGTGGCGTCAGCACAGCAGATTGCTGAGAAGTCGAATCAGTCAGAATCTCATCTACCTGTGGCCTGTGGTTTAGATACCATTTGTCCAGCCGTGGAGAATGAGGGTCCCCCTGAAGGCGTTAGCCAGAAGGAGTATGAAGCATGGCAGTCCAAGGTGTCCAAATTTCACAGAGCAGCTGGACATCCCACAAACCGCAACCTGGCTCGCATCATCTCTGATGGAGGGCATCCTCAATGGAAGATTGACGTGGCGCTCCAACATCGATGTCCTGCATGTGAGGCCAACAGACCTGGAAGTACCAGCGCGGGAAGCATACCTCCAGCATCGACATCTCCTATGTACAAGGCTTGGCAAGCTGTTACCGTGGATGCGGCAGAATGGCCGGTGCCAGGGACACGCAACAAGGTGAAGTTTCTCCTTTTCATGGACTATGCTACCAAGCTTAGAGTGGTGGTCCCGATCAAGACAGTGGAGATCATGGCCATGCATGCGGAGAGTGCAGAAGATGTGATACAGGCCTTTTCGGAAAGATGGTTGAGCGTTTTTCCGAAACCACAAGTGATGATCATGGATTCTGCGAAGACGTTTACGTCTGCGAAGATGCATGAGTTCCTGTCCTCCCTCAACATTCTTCCGCACTTCATTGCTGAGAAGGAACACTGGAGTCATGGGGTGGCGGAAGCAGCCATCCAAGATGTCAAAACAACGGCTACCTCAATCCATCTCGAAGCCCAAGACCAACGACCCTATGTGACGCTACAGTTGACGGCGGCGGCACTGAATTCCACGGAGTACACCGCCGGTTTCTCAGCCTTCCAATGGGCCTACGGTCGCAACTACAACATCTCAGAGGAGGACTACAGGACCTTTGCCAACGAAGTTGACCACCAACAGCGGGACTTTTCTCAACTTGTGGTGGCCAGACAGCAAGCTGAGGAGATTGCACGGAAGACCAAGGCGCAGCGTGTGCTCTCCAAGCTGGCCAACACTACCGTGCGACAACCTCTACGTGCATTCAAGGAAATGGACCTGGTGAAGATTTGGCGCAAGGTGTGGCCACAAGAGGTTCACAAGGGACCCCGTGGTGGAATGAAATTGGCTGGAAGACCCCATTGGATTGGACCAGGTCGAGTGGTCTTTCATGAGATACTTCCTCAACAACAACCTGGAGACCAAAGACGACACATTGTCTGGGTCTTGCTGGGAGCACGACTCTACCGATGCTCGGTCCACTCCGTTCGTCCAGTGACGGAAACGGAGAGATTCATTTACGAGACTTCATCCGTTGAAGACCCGAGTCAATGGAAATCTCTAGCAGATATTCTGCCCAAGAGAGAGTACCAGGATATTGTTGATGAGGAGCCGAATGAAGAGGAGAGGGAGTTGCCTGATCTACCCCCTCAACCGGATGACTCGACTGTCCAAGTTCCCACACGACGAGTTCGACAGAAGACCTCCTTCCGCACTGGCGACTACACCAGTCAACCTGTATGTGAACGACTTCAGACTGAGGAAGTCAATGACTATGGAACTGGAACACAACAGCCAACCTCTTCGTCTACGGCAACTTCGTCTGGACTTCATCAACCACCATCACCAGAAACTCCGGATCCCAAAAGAGCCAAGGTGACGGAAGACGACGACCTTGCTGAGACCAACAAGAAATACGGCTCGTGGGTCAACGAACTACAGACACTGGCAGCCATGGAAGAGAAAGAGCTGGATCTACACGTGGCCCTAGAGGAGACACATGAGTTCCTGAAGATTGAGATTGACCTGGGTGACTCCATGTCAAACCGACAGAGAAAGATGTTGATGAACAACCCTCAAGCCTTTCTGGTCAAGAAGATGAGGAACTCTGAGGTGAACATTGCCAAGCTCCCCAGCCACGAGAAGGCTCTCTTCACAAGAGCCAAGACTAAGGAGGTCAGTTCGTTTATTTCCAACGAGGCCGTGAGGAAGTGTCTGGATGACTCCGAGATCCGCGAGGCCTACGACAGTAACCGGATAGTAAAGGCAAGATGGGTTCTGACGTGGAAACTTGTACCTCCTGAGGAACAAGCTGAAGCTAGAGAAGACGCCCGGAAGAATCCGGACACCACCCACAACCAATCCGGCACCAAAAAGGCGAAGGCACGGATTGTCCTGCTTGGGTTTCAACACCCTAGCCTTTTGGACAGGAAGTTCAAGACCGCAGCTCCAGTACAATCCTCGATAGGTCGCAATCTGCTCTACCAGATGGCTGCGCAACACCAGTGGCCGATCGAGGGACTTGACTTGGCTACAGCGTTCCTTCACACACAGCCTACAGAAGCGGATGAGCGGTTATGGACTACTGGAGTGGAAGAACTCCGGGAAGCCTTGGGCGTCGGTGACGAGGCCATCATGCGGATCCTGCGGAACATCTACGGTTCTACCACGGCACCCCGAGGGCTATGGCTTGATCTTCATAAAACTTTGACAAGATTAGGTGCAACGCCCGTTCTTGCCGAAAGATGTATGTGGATTTGGAAGTCGGCCGAAAGACGCGATGATGATCACCCGATGGTCATCGGTGCTATGGGTGGCCATGTGGACGACTTCCACAGGCTTGGCGATGGCTCCGAGGAGTGGAATGGCGTCAAGGAGCAGATCGACAAGGCCTACAAATGGGGCATGACAAAGAAGGGCAACTATCGTCATGCAGGAACTGATGTTACCAGCGTTCAATGCTCCAATGGAGACTTCCTCATCGAGGTGGACCAGTCCTACTACGCGGAGACGGTGGCGGACATCGAGATCTCACCCGAGCGACTACGGGAGGATGGACCTCTTATCCAGAAGGAGATTGGAGCATGCCGTACATCATTGGGAGAACTACAGTGGCTGGCAATACAGACTCAGCCACAACTATGTGCCAGGTGCAACCTGTTGTTGACAGAAGTAGTCACTGCCGGCTGCTTATCTCATGCTCGGGAAATTCAGGAAATGGTGTGCGAAGTGCGTCGGCACACCTTCAAACTTCGGTTCTTCCGCATACCGGCAGCCAAGCACTGGAGTGATATTGTCTTTGTTTCCATGGGTGATCAAGCGCACAACAATCGCCCTCGTGGAGATTCTACCGGTGGCATGATCACTCTGATGGCAGGACCAGATGCGCTCCAAGGCAAGATGAGCTACATGACCTTAATTGCCTGGAGGACATGGAAGCTTCAGCGGAAGTCCATATCTTCCAATGATGCCGAAGTACAGTCCATTCTGGAGGCGGAGGATCAGAACTTCCGTGTTCGTCTACTTTGGACGGAGATGCATGGGGCTGGAATGCGAAACAACCCACGAGATCCTCTCGTGCAGAATGCTGAGCGGCAAGTCCTACGAGTTCGTGGAGTTCTGTGTACGGACTCCAGGGGCGGCTATGACGCCGTCGAGGTGAATGAGAGCCCGCTTCTCGGGCTCAGCAACATGCGTGCAGCCCTGCAGGCCTTTCAGTTGAGAGACAATCTAGCTCGAGTTGGATGTGAACTTCGCTGGCTGGCTTCTGACTATGACCTCGCAGACGCTTTGACGAAGAAAAAGCTGGAGGCCAGACTAGGGTTGCTAAAGTTTCTTGCCTCATGGGTATGGTCCATAGCATTCGATCGCAACTTCACCAGTGCCAAAAAAGGCCAAAGCTCAAGGACACACCGCTATCGGTGCTGTAGATGACTTCCTAGGCAGCGGCTCCCCTGGAGAGCAACTTGATCTCGAACACCTGTTCACTGCTGAAAAGAATTTTATGGCCGTGCAACTTGTACAGAATCAGCAGTGCCAGGGTTCTCAACAGTCTGCCACCATGTAACATGCTGGCTCCAGGAAGGGGCCCCTTTCCTTTACCGAAGCCACTAGGCGACGTTCGAGCAGTGCGCTCGCATGGAAAAGGAGTGAGTGCTCAGAGCACTTGAGCAAGAGCCCGAACCTTTACGCTACCACTGTTTCGCTTTACTCGCTGCACTCTGTGAATCTCGCTTCCATGATCCAGCATTCCAGGCATAGAGCTCGTTTGCACCACTGTGGGGGTTACGCCATTCGATCTCCGTCTCCGTCGCTTCTTCGACACAAAGCAAATCCGTAATTTGGCTAAGCAGTCCAAAGCTTATTGTAGTTTTTCTGCACCCACATCTTTTCGTGTCCGCAATGATTTGGTGCAAGTTGGTAGGGGAGAAGCGTCCGAAGTGCTGTGCTGTTGCAAGGTTCCTGGGATCCTGTAGTTTGGGCCACGAGGTGGGGTTAGTTATTGTATAATCGCGCTGGGTAGCCTCCAGATACGTATCATCGGCGTTCTCATTCGTCATTACCGAATGCACTGCTCGTTAGTTTGTGGTGATTTCAAACATTGACATTGACTCACTTACGACATGGCCAGTTCTTCGTGCAAAGGTTTCGTTGATGCCGGTGCATGCTGAACTTGTTGTGCATTTCGAAGTTGCCGAAAGATTTCAGGCCGTCCCAGCGTTATTAGACAAGTTTAGACACGGAAGTGTCTCTGACTGACGCACTAGCCGCTCATTTCCACGAGGCACACACAGGCCATATCCGTGCCTGTTTTGATGGCTCTTTCGCCACAAATCGGTGCTTCAGATTGTTTAAGAAGCTTTGCTTAAATCCAAAAAGAAAACCCCGCCACATGGTCACCTGTGTGGAGTGCAAGTTCAAACCCATGCAAGGTCCGTGGGCAACTTGCCTGGTGCCAACCCCCGACCACGATGATTGCCCTTCGCAAAAGTGTGGACCACTTCAGCAAGCACCGCCGTATCCATTATTAGGCTACTGGGTCTGGGTTGGGATGGAAACTTTGGAAAATTTATCCTGCTATTCTTCTTTTGGCACTTCAGGACACCTTTCAAGGCAAATTACAAAGCTGGGGTCCGCAAGCCAAAGAAATCATTTCCTTACTTGGTGCAAGTAAGTGCCAGTCCATGTATTGCAAGTCCGCACAACAGCAGCTTGGCGCGCAGAGGCTGTCTTTTCGTCTTGATGCAGAAATTATTACCCTTTCGGAGCTAGGTATGCCCTACCCCACACAGATCCTGCAAATCGTGGGGGACAGTTTTCAAAAACCCTGCTTTTCATGCACCCTTTCGAGACAGGAGTGAAGGCTGTTGGGTGAGCATTGAGTATTCAGGTTTTTTGGCTGAGTCTAGCCTGAAAAACTGATTTTCCCACCTTTCTGCAGTTTGGGGAGCATCAGCTTGGAGCACAAAGATCCACGTATGACCTTTGAGACGACTATTCTGCCAGGGTGAGTCAGGCTGGTGCCTG
>CAJNDV010037396.1:83651-112070 GCA_905221635.1 Symbiodinium sp. CCMP2456 | reverse complement strand
GGGGGGGGGGGGGGGGGGGGGGGGGGGGGGGGGGGGGGGGGGGGGGGGGGGGGGGGGGGGGGGGGGGGGGGGGGGGGGGGGGGGGGGGGGGGGGGGGGTGAAGGGGATAATCGAAATAAGTCAGATTTCAATTATTTGGGTTATTTGGGGCTCGAAATAATAAGAATAAATAAATGACACCCGATTACAATTATTTCAACTATTTACATAAATAGGTGGGATTTCTTCTTATCCGCCGATAGATAAGGATTTCAATTATTTCAATTATTTCGGTTATTTGGGGCTCGAAATAATTGAAATCCGGGGTTCGGTGAGCCACAGCCACCGAACTCCACGATTTGAATGATTGAAATAATAGAAACAATCGATTTCATTGAAATAAGCCAGATTTCAGTTAATTCAATTTTTTTCGGTTATTTGGGGCTCGAATAATTGAATTAATTTTTGTAACCCCAATGTCAATTATCTCAATTATTTAAATGGTGGGGGATTTCTCCTTATTCACGAATAGATAAGGATTTCAATTATTTCGGTTATTTGGCGCTCGGAAATAATTGAAACAGTTGAAATCATTGAAATCCGGGGTTCGGTGAGCCGCAGCCACCGAACCCCACGATTTGAATAATTGAAATAATCGATTTCATTGAAATAAGCCAGATTTCAATTATTTCGTTTATTTGGGGCTCGAAATAATTGAAATAATTAAATGACACCCGGTTTCAATTAATTCAATTGTTGAAATTTCTCCTTATCCAGGTGCTCGAAGTAATTGCAATCCCGGGGTTCGGTGAGCCACAGCCACCGAACCCACACGATTTGACTAAATGAAACAATTCAAATAAGCCAGATTTCAATTATTTCGGGTATTTGGGGCTCGAAATATTGTAATAATAATTAAATGACACCCCGGTTTCAATTATTTCAACTATTTCGGTTATTTGGGGCTCGAAATAATTGAAATCCGGGGTTCGGTGAGCCACAGCCACCGGACATCACGATTTGAATAATCGACATGATTGAAATAATCGATTTCATTGAAATAAGCCCGATTTCAATTGTTTCAAGTTGTTCGGTTATTTGGGGCTCGAATAATTGAATTAATTCAATAAACCCAATGTCAAGTATTTCAATTATTTAAATTGTGGGGAATTTCTGCTTACTCACCAATAGATAAGGATTTCAACTATTCCAATTATTTCGATTAGTTGGGGCTCGAAATAATTGATACACTTGAAATAATCCCCCGTGCTTTAAAATATTTCAGTTTTTTCAAATCTATCTAGCTACAAAGAAACAAATAGGGCGTTTCTAGGAATCTTTCTTTCGTTCTCTCTCTCTCTCATATATATATATATATATGTATGATCGACGAAATTCATAGATCTGCCATCCGGCTTAGCGCAAGCACAAGAAGATGCCAGAAGTGGAGCAACAACTAACAAGTCTGTGGTCTGCGCGCTCACGCATAGGTCCGAAATTGGGAGCAGCACTAGCAGCGACAGTCGGGGCAGCTGGAGCAAGGCGCATCTCGTCTTAGACAGCCGCAAGCATGATAACCTTGCACGTGCCTTCAGCATGAAGGAGGTCACCGTGACCTCCCACACGCGTCACATCTCCCACAAGTACATAGCGAGGCTTCGACGCGCCTTGGTCCCGTACTTCTTCAGTGCATAGTCCTGGCCGGCTCAGAAGAAGCAGGGCAGCAGGGCCCTCTGTCTCTGGGCTTGAGCCCGCCTTCAATTGCTTTTGCAAGGCCAGCATGTCGGTCATGTCAATCTCCTGCGTTGCCCCCGGTCAGCATTTCGCAGTTGCAAACAGGACATGTCGTGAAAGATCTTGTGGCAAACTTGCAGGACAAGTTGAGGACATGTAAACAACAGCATTCGGACTGTCTAGTTGTTCCGTCTGTTGGCCTCCGACCAACGGCCAAGCGCTTAAACAAAGGCCAACACACCCCAAACCATCTTCGCATCGCTTTCGCTTGAGCTCTGCTCGTCGGCCCGTAGGCTAGAGCCAAAGCCGCCAAAGCCCCACCACACAAAGGCAAAGGCAAAGGGCTTTGGATGGCACCTCCCCCAATGCCATGTAGGGCACAACCAAGGACGCTTGCATGGACTTGACCTCATCACACTCTGTCCCGAAGTGAAACGCCTTCGAGTCCGCGAGTCCCGGGCCATGCCCTTGCCGACATTGTCAGTGATCTGAATCACTTGATCCTGCTGAGGCTAAAGACCCGTCCCTTTCCGCTTCAAGCGCTGCACAGGTGTTGCCTCCAGGACACGTGCGGCGGGCACGGACACGGACACCCCCGGGGGGGCGCTGGCGCTTGCACCGCTCGGGGCAGCACCAGCACTCAGATCCTGCGCCAAGTTGGAACGACCAGTGCCCGCTGTGACACGCTCACGGGGAAAAAACCCACCTCCTCAAGCA
This sequence comes from Symbiodinium sp. CCMP2456, assembly GCA_905221635.1. NCBI lineage: Eukaryota > Dinophyceae > Suessiales > Symbiodiniaceae > Symbiodinium > Symbiodinium sp. CCMP2456. The sequence goes on along the minus strand of CAJNDV010037396.1, from coordinate 109,640 downwards.
CGCGGCCATTCGCCCCTGACCAGACACGACATGCGCCGCATTGCAGTGCAGGTGCTGCCGCCTGTTCCCTTCACGGTGTTCAGGTCAATGCCGAGCTTCTTCGCGAGGCTGCGCACCTGGGCAGAGCAGCCAGGCAGCTAAGCCGCTAAGCCGATAGTCACCGCTGCCTTCGGGGTCGCCAGAACGCCCGGAGCAGCCTACGAGTACGATTAAGGGCAAAAACCAGAGTTTGGGGGCCGTTTCGAAGTTTCGCCGGCCGGTGCCTTGCCAGCCGGCGCAGCTTTCGGCGCCGCCGGGGCCACGGGGGCCGCTGGGGCCGCGGCTGGGGCGGCCGCTGGCGCTGCGGGCGCGGGTGCGGCCGGTGCTGGTGTGGATGGGGCGGCAGAGGAAGCCTTGGCAAGAGCACAAATCCGAAGAGATAGTACAGGCTGATGGTCACGGGGCCGTTGCCGTCTCGATGTCCACCAGAGTGCTTCCGACCTTCACCGTGTCTTGAACCTTCGGTCACTTTGCTGTCCGTGACTTCGTGATCGCGGGAGGCGGCCTTGTAGTGGATCTTCACCACTTTGCCACTGAAGGGGCTGGAGAGCTCGACCGAAGCCTCCAAACCGAGAAACGGAATCCTGGGCCCCTAGCCTTTGTGCTCAGAGCCTTGTCGCTCTCAACGGAACAGAGGTTGTCCATCTCCTGAACAGGATCGCGGCCCGCGGCTCCCTGAAGCTCACGCTCGCGCCTTGACCACGTCACCTCGCCAACGAAACATGCTCTGTGGGGCGCTGTCGAGAAAAAGGGCCTCTGCTCCTTGAGGCCGGCACCTTCCTTCACAAACCACTCCGTGAGCTGGACCTCAGCGATGCCCTCGCCGATGTCTGCCAGCTTGAAGGCCTGCACCTCGAGTCCCGCAAAACTTGCCCCCCTTCTGCGCTTGGCCCCGCTTCGCCCGCCTGGGCACCCCCAGCTGCAGGGGCCGATGCCGCAGCTGCAGCAGGTGCTGCTGCAGGCGTGGCTGGCGTGGCTGGCGCTGGGGCGGCTGGGGCGGAGCCGCCTCCTGTCTCCACGTCGATGAGGACGGAGCCCACTTTCACCGTGTCCTGCACCTCAAACATTTTTCGGCTCCTTAAGAGAACTCCTTCAACACTCTTTTCGGAGTCGCCGCACCTTGTGGTGGATCTTGGTGACCTTGCCTGTGTAAGGGCTGGTGAGCTCCACGGATGCCTGACTCCAAGTGGAGGCCGCGAATCTTGGAATTGCAACTGGGGGATGGCGTGGTCTTTATGATCAGAGTTACGAAGCCTTGTCGCTCTCGACGCTGCAAACGTTGTCCATTTCCTTGACCTGACTCCGAGAGCAGTTTAAGGCTTAAGGTCGTTTCAAGCCCGGCGGACTCGGGACTCGTGGTCCGAGAGGCCATGTCGCCCTCCTTCACGAACCACTCGGTCAGCTGAACCTCGGCGATGCCCTCGCCGATGTCAGCCTCAGCACCAGAGCACCACGAATCCTGTAACAAATCCCCCATCCGAATCCCCGCTCTATCATCCGAGCAGCCAGTTTGAACTGCTCCACAGCCAGGGCCGCAGTGGAAGTTCTGACAGCACGGGGACGTCACGACAGGACAGAGAACGGGACAGGAGAGCGAGCACTGGTCCTGAAGTGTCGGAGCTGCGTCTTCGCCTGCTGCCAGCCGGCCACCTCCGCACCGTCGCCGTCGCAGCTCATGCGACGGCTCCCCCTCTGGGGCCCCGAAAACAGCCTTTGGCGGAAAACGCGGGGCCGCGGAAACCGCGGCGAGCTGCCATCGCAGGCTAGCAGAAACAGGCCGCGACGCCTCGTTCTGGAGCGCTCGAGGCTCAATAACCAGAACCGAAAGGCAGCCGCAAGCACTGCAAGCGTTACATGCTGTGCCCCTGGCTCGCAGCAACCGGGCAGCCATCTCGCCTCCTTTGTGCCACGTGACTCACGTGACATTAACACGAAAACAAACCATTTTGGCCGATGGGTCCCTGAGACACGAGCCGCCTTTGGCCCCGCCGCCGTGGTAGTGCTTGGTGACTTTATTTTGCCCCCAAAACAACTGAGCCAACCAGGAGGGGGCTGCAAGCGAGGCGAGTTACGAGGCCTCACCACCTGCGCATAAAGTCAAGGTGTTGCCCCCCCATGTGTTGAGTCTGAGTTCATGTCCAGATGTCTCATCTCATCTCATGCCATATGCATGTAGGCCGAATGCGCACGGGTTGGTTCTGCGATTTTTTTTTGCGGTGCTAGCCTTTCTGCTTCTGCTGCAGTGCAGCAGCCAGCTGCCGAAGACCTGCCGCGCTCGGGGCAGAGCTTTTGCGTTCATACAGATCACACGCACATGTCTGTCCGTTCTTGCTCCTCGTGCCTTTCTCGGCCACGTCCGACCTCCGCCAACTCTGACATCTTGAATCGTGATTGTTACGTGCGCACACATCATGCAAGACACTGAATGTTTCAACATGCGCTCATGACAGTTCAGGTGCTTGTGAGGTATGTTGCCATCAAAGGCTTGCAGCTACAGATGTCTAGCTTGAACGAGTCACACCATGCGGTGGATGATCCCTCTTGCGCGTGGCTTCAGTGTGCCGTTCCCAGCATTGCGAGGGCCTGTCGAGAGCGTCGCCCCGGGCCTCCCAGAGAGGAGAAACACAAGAGCAAGCGGCTGCAGGGCGCGTCCTCGCCGCGGCTGCGGAGAGCATCCAAGTTCTCCACAAGCTCAGAGAACTCCTGCAAACTGCTAAGGGAAATTCTCTATGCCTACGGCTGCGTGTCGATCTCGGAGACTGAGCGCAGCCCCCAAAAGCCTCGTCGTCCAGATCCTCCTCCAGCGGCTCCTCGTCCCCGTACCTAGAAACAGGCACAGTGGAATAAACCACATCTCGGAAGGATTCGCTGTGGTGTCTTGTGAGGGGTCCCGGGTGCAAGCTCTCGAGCTTCTCCCAGGCAGGCGCTTCGGGGGAGAGCAGGAAGTCCTGAGGGACAGCGTGCCCCGTTCTCCGTGCCACAGACTCCCTTGAAAGCCTTCGCCCGCAATCCCACCCCACGGCTCTGCGGCACTCCGCTCGCCTTGACCCGAAAGCCGCTGAGAGCGTCCGTGCGCGGGACCTTCAGCGGCCCCTTCAGCTCCGAGGACCACTTCCACTTCAAGGACTCCTGCAAAGACTTGGAAGCTCACAGAGTCACAAAGGCAAGTCGGCGTTTTTCGAACTCGATCGCCTTGCGACTCCCAGCCCACACATACATACATGCATGCATGCATACGTGTCCGTATTTATGTGTAAACAAGTATTCATGCATCTATTTATGTATATGCTAACCCTCCTCCACATGAACTACGGTGAGGTGTTGCCACAGCACATACACACATGCGATAACAAGTAACCTGACTCAGGAGGACAAGGTTTCAACCCAGCACCGCAGAATCATAGTCCTGAATCATGCACATAACATTTCTATTCATACATACCTTAAGTTATTAACCCGCGAAAAGTATTGCACATATATATATATATAACCCTTTTGCATACGCATCTCAAGCGGTCGATGCAGGCGTATATGGTGTTGGATTTTTGCATACAATCCACTTCATCGCGGGGGGTTCAACACGATGTTATGATGTTACAATGGTGATGCTGCGTACCATCCAAAGCCAAAAACAAACGACAGCAACTTGTCGCAATGTTTTCCCGTATGTTGCCCACCGAAGCCTATCGACAAGGCTCATGAACGGTACGGGCAGTCCACATGATGATCCTAGCAGAATCACTGCCTCTGGCAAGAAACATAAGAGGAACGCTGCTTTTCAGGCCACAGCATGGCAGACCTACGATGAGACACAATGCTAACAACCCAGTACAAAACCCATCTGAGCTCGAAATGAAGCTGAACACAAATTATGCGTCAATGTCAATCCTAACAACATCACGATACTATTGGTGCTTACTAACCCAATACTGAACCCCAAAGCAACGATATTGCAGCCTTGTTGATACCCCTAAAAGCTACATGAGAACTGGATCTAAGTACGCAAATATCGTTTTGTTGCATTAGCCGCACCCGATACAGGTACAGGGAACTTGCAAAATAATGACAGTAGCAATACGACTACAACGCTTGTGAAGGTAGTTCAAAGAACGAACTGTGCATGCGGGCTCTTTTACATCTAACAGAAGACTTCTCGCCGACGGCATGCAACAGAACGTTAGCACGTTGACGTCTGGCTGCAGGTCCAGGATCTCTTGGCTTCCCCCATCCTGCCATTCGAGCATGTGGCACATTGGCTGATGTCCAAAGTTCCCTTGCCGTTGACCCACCGAACGTCCTGACAGAGCGCTTCTGCCAGCTTGCAAAGTCTCCTGGTGTAGGGCTCGGCTCTCTTCGTCGCAAAGTACTGCCAGCTTCGCGGCCACGCAGAACAACGCGTCGGTGATCTGCTGCCCATGCATCAGTCGCGTTGCCAAAAGCTGAAGCGCGCTGCCAAGAGTGCGCAGTGGTGTTAACGGCTGGGCATCCAAAGTCCATGACAGAACCAGGTGCTCCGCTGCCAACTGTGGGCAGCACTATGAGAGCAGCGCTCGCAGCCTTGAGCCAGGCCGGTCGGTCGTCATGACATGCGGCCTTTCAACACTTCTGGTCAATGGAAGACACCAACGCCTATAGGAGAGCCGCTGCACTCAGTCCTGGCTCGCCTTCGAGATGCTGCTTGTCTCTCCAGGGTGATCGCGCAGGAGAAGCTCGTGCATACAGGCCCGGCGCTGAGGCAGACTTTCGCGCTGCACATCGAAGTTGAGTACATCCTCGTCAGAGCCGTGCTGGCAATATACCGCAGCAGCGGATCCAACATCGCGGCGCGAGCGAACTCTTTTGCTAGACCCCTCGACCCTGAAAACAAGTCAAGCCAATCTGAGCAAAACCCAGGTCAGGAAAGGCACACGAGAACACGAACCGCCCGGGCGGTATGGCTCGGTCTCAACGGAAGTCGCGGTGAATCCGGGCTAAAGCCAATCCAACCCCGGGCTCATCGAGCACCGGCTGGCAGGAAGTGGATTGGAATGTCTCGGTCTACCCGAAAGGAGAAATTTGCAAGCTGTTCTGAGGCCGCCAAAGGAATCCCCAACTGTCCGATTTGCGGCAGAGGATCTGCTTGAGGATTTCTGAAGGGGCTTTAAGACTGATACGCAGCCACGGAGGATTGAAAAGCTTTCCTCATGGGGCTATTCCAGGGGTCGTAAGGGCGTCCTAGGAGGTGCCCCTTTCGCCAGCCATTCGCGAAATGCACTATTGGGGGGTGGCCTTGATCTGCCTACGTCGACTTTAACGCCACTTACGCGGAACTTACGCGCTAAACCCTGTACGGGAACTTGCTTACACTTAGGGTAGTAGGTATGGCAGGTAGTGGTGGTAAGTGGAGACGGTAATAACAATAGCAGTAGCAGCAGTTGCAGTAGCAGCAGTAGCAGTAGCAGCAGTAGTGGCAGCAGCAGCAGCAGCAGCAACAGGAGTAGTAACAGCAGTGCCAGTTGGAGTAGCAATAGCAAGAGAAGTGGTGATATTAGTTATGGCAATAAAAATAACAATCGTAATAGTAACACTAAGACTAGCAACAACAATAGCAATCAATACCAGCAAAAACAGTGGAAACAATCATACAAAAGTGAGAAGAAGGATAATGATAATCGTAGTAATCATAAAAGTTATTGAAATAATAGCGATAGTAGAAATTTAGGAACACTGGTAATAAACAGTACTGACAATATTCACAATTGCAACAGCCAGAGCAACTAGTAGTAAAAATACTAGTCACAGTCATAGTCATAGTACTAGTAACAGAAATAGTAATAGAAATGAATAATAGTACTAGAAATAGTACGGCAAGCAAGCAAAACAGAGAACTTCCGCAACAAAGTAATTGACTTTAGCGACACTTCGCGAAGGTATATCTAGCTATGCTGTTGGCCTTTCATATGAATTATGGCTCATGGAGCTTTAGATCAACTACCATATGTGTATGTATATATATATATATATATATTCTATGTGTATCTGTAAGGTATTGATAGATATGCAATGTATGGGCCGTATGGCTCCCTGCCTGGAAGAACTCCCGGGCGCGGAACTCGGAGTTTCTTAGGCGCTCCTCGGACGGCGCAAGCAGAAGCCGCAGAAAGTCCAGCCCACCGAATTCCGATCCCGCCTTCTTCTCCACCCAGGCGCGGTTCCAGCCCGGCACCTTCGAAGGAACCGGCCTCAGAAAGTCAGGAGTGGCGGGGAAATAAGGAAGGGAGAGAGAGTGAGATTGAGACAGTCAAGAGTTCGCATAACATGACATTCGTGAATCAAGGGTAGAGGGTAAAGAAGGGAGAGGAGTGAGAGCACAGCAGAGAGCAGAGGAGAGAAGCCTGGACGAACAGAGTGGAGCTTCAGTTTCGCAGTTCCTCCACGAGCTCCTCGCGCAGGGCGCTGGTCGGGCGTGGCAAAGCGCTGTGTCCAAGCCCGCCGACGTGGAAAGAGAAAGATCTCCTGCGATGTTTGACACAGAACTATAGAACTGGAAGACCAGGACGGGTACACGCTAAGCCGCCAAGCAGAGCGTCACCTTGCCTTCAGCAGTTTAGTCAAAGCCGCCTCTGTGATCACTACCTGGCTACGCTCGGCTACGCTCGGGCTCTGCTTTCACAGCTGTGGCTTATCCCACCTGGTGGTATTTGAGGAGATTGTAGACACTCAAGCCCTGGGCAGGGAGGGCGAGACGGCTGAGATTGTTCTTGGTCCTTCTGTGCGTTTGTTTTCTTTTTTTGGTGCCTCGACTTCACATAAACTGCACAGTTACACGACTGGGGCAGCTTTCGAAGCCAGAATTGGGTGTGTTTGGTGTATTTTTTTGGCTCGGCTTGATCGAGCACGCGGAACACGCAGTAGGGACGAGGCGCGCCGTTCGTCTGTGGCCGTTGCTTCAGGCGAAACGCAGACGTGCGGGAGGGAGCGCTTTTGCCGTGCTCCGCTCAAAGGCTTAGGTGCTTCGCAGCTCCGGCCCTGGCTGAATGCAGCAAAAACAAACACAAACTTTTCGGGGAAGTTTCTTTCTCCGTGGGGGCTTGGGGGGAGGAGCCAAGCGGAGCCAAGCCAAAGGAGCCAAGCCAGACGCAGAGAAAAGAAAAAGGCCAAGCCACGCCGAGCCAAGCCAAGCCAGACAAAGAAAAAAGCCGAGCCAAGCCAGACAGAGAGAAACAAAAAAAATGGGCGCGTTCAATCATGAAAGAGTTCCATATTCGCTGCTGAAGACACTGAAACCGCCACACATCGAGCATAAAGGTCCCACGGCCACATGGAGGTAAGGGGCCCAAAGAGCAAACGACTGTGACAGGTGGGCTCGCGGGAACACACGGACCGGCGAGAGTCTGAGAGCCTGAACTGACCGACTGCCGGCCTAATTACCTGAAGCACGAAGCCAAGCTCAGAGGCTCACACAAACCACAAAATACCAAAACAAAACCACGATATACAGTACTACGTCGTTACTACGTACGCACCTTGCAAGACAAGCCCCGCCCATTCGGGCCTCCACGTTCTCTCGCCGGATGGCCGGCACGTGTGCCGAGGCCCAACCTATGGTCGAGACTCAGCTCTTGCAAGCTGATAAATTATAAATTGAACAAAGAGTCTTTCTAAGCGGTCGGACGGCAGTTGTCGTTCACATCCACATGGCCTTACAGACCCCGTCCCACGGCCAAAGCTCTGACAGCTTTCCCAAAGGCCTTCGTGGACCAGCAGGGCGCTGTGACACCTCCAGGCGTAGACACAACACGTGCCCGCACGCGGCCTGCATGCCATGCGGGGACGGCCTGCGGCCCAGCAAGCGACGGAGGTGCAGCACCTCCATGATTTCATCAATGACTTCGTGGGAGATTATTCGATACAAGCATGCAAAAGCTTCTTTTGTGTACAGGGTTGATGACATGCCACGGTTTGTCCGCTTGCTTTCGGTTTCTTTGATGCTGTCCGAATGTCGGGGCCCGGCGTGATGCAGAAGAAACACGCGCTTCGCGGCGTTTCTGGAATGGCCCGAATTGACAACGGCAACTCTCTGCGTGGACCTTGCGCGTCCGCATCTTGCGGTCTGGCCCCGGGCAAATTCCAATTTTCACGCGATGCTCCTCTGGATGTCGGCGGCGTATCCAGACTGCGCGGGTCAGCGCGAAACGTGGCTGCGTGTGTGGTGGTGCGACCAATTGCCACGTGGATATCGTGAGGGAACGATCCACCGGACATATTCGCGATGGGGGTGTTAGTGCTGCCGACGCCTCTACGAAAATTGCAGGCGGGATCCATGGTAAATTCCAACCCATGTCATGCCCGCTGCCACGAGCCGTTGTCCAAAGGAAGCATGTCGGGACGCACACTTATATTTACCCTATTGAGGTGGGTGGCTGGATGCTGGGATCAATGAAGGGATGTTTTCTACACGGATCAACGCAGGGCTGAAAGACCAGACCCAAAGACAGATGGACAGATGCATAGATAGATGGAGGGGTGATACTCTTTACGTCATGTCGATACGGGTTCTCAGTTGCATGCATGCATGATAGGTGCAGTTCATGTCGATGTAACACCTTCTTGGCTGCAAGAAGCGCTCTCTCTTGGAAAATGGCAGCCGTCAAAAGGACGAATCACGTGCCCACATCCAGTCCACCGTTCCCTCCGGGTTTCTCTCTTTGTTGGGCTGTTGGCTTCAGACGGCGTCCGACCAAGTCCCAAGTTCGCCGACGTGTTCTCAGTTTTCCTGTAAGTTCCCCGCGAGGTGCTTGGTCTTGTGGCTTTGCAAGTTGAAGGAATCCACCACCTGAGTTGATCGCAGAGCAGAGCGGGGCCCGGCTCGCCCCGGCTCGCGGAGAGGCATTGCCTTGATGGAGTTCTGCACGAACTTCACGGAGAGCATGCACCGCACGGCCTTTAATTTAGCGAATGCGACGGACGGAACGGCCCTCCTCTCGGCCTCGGCTCCCGGCCTGCCAGAGCACGCGCTTGTTCAGCTTCCTCCCACCCCAGTCTTTGGGCCGCAAGGCATGGCAATGGGAGCCTTCAAACCTCCACAGACACGCAGCTGCGCTCCCTGGAGTGCTGCCGCGAAGACTCTCTGCTCTCTGAGGCCCTGGCTTTCCGGGGGCCTTGCGCCGGCCCATCCGGCCCTTGCCGCTCTTCTTCTGCGAGCGCACCTTCCGGTTCGCCCCGGGCCTCCGGCCGAGTCGAGAGAGTTGCATGCGGCATGCGGCCGAGTCTGCGGCTGCGCTTCTTTGCGCCCCCGACCATTCCCACTTGTAGAGCTGCATCGTGTCCTGATACCCGGCCTCAGCTCACAGCCGTATACAGCTCAAGCCAGCCCAAACCAAGGACACAGAAGGACCTCGGGCTGCAGGAGGAACGCGCGGCGCGCGGCGCGAGTAATGTAAGCCATCTGACTGTTTTTTTAGGGACTTTTCTCCACCGGTCGCGGACGCTACGGATCGATGTATCTTCAAGGTTTTCGGGCCAAAGCTGGGAATTTTACCATGACGTTGGCTCCCCTGCAGGATCCGAAGGTGCACTGATGTGCACTGTGATAGGCGGAAAGGGGAGAGCCGCCTTTCCACAACTTGCTTTTCTCAGAACTAAACAAAACCCCATGCAGCCATGCAAATGTCTTTTTTGCGCTCTGAAAGGGAAGAAAGAGATGCCCCCAAAAGGGGCAGGGGCGGATGCCGGCTTGAGCTGGAAAAAACGACTCCGGCGAGAAGAAAGCCGTAGCCGCCGTAGCCCCGCTGATCGGGGCTCCCGGCCAGCTTCCTGCGGTGATACCAGTAGGCCTCACCGAAAGAGAGAGCCGTCTTCGAGTGAAACTTGCGGCGTGTCCCGCCTTGAAGATCAGGTCCTTCCGAATCGGCAGACCGAAGATGCCTAAGCTCGGACTCACAACCGTGCTCTCCATCCGGAATCCCCGAATCCCCCCCCCCCCGGTCTTTGCTGCCCGCTGTTCGGCACCACCACGGAGCCTCTCAGATCACAACACAACAGCGCCGAGCCACCAAACTAAACAACTAAACCCGGCTAAACCCGGCCCGGCCGCGGGGCCCGGCCTAGCTCGGTCTTCTCCGCATCCAAAACCTCGAACTTCTGCACCGGCAGCTCCAGACTCGCACCAAAGCCCACCTCGGGCACCAGCTCAGACCCTCCGCTCCCTCCCTCCTCGGCCCTCCTCTTTCTCTGAGCTTTCCGGCCGCCGGGTAGGCCCACCAGTTTCGCACCACCGTAGCGACATCTGCTGTCTCCCCTGCTCCAGTCACCGAATAGAGAGGGGTCGGGACCTACATCTCGATACATCTCTGGCCTGGCCGCCTCACGGACCCTTCAAACAGGGTGAGTGCGGCTCCGCCTGTACCTTCCATGCTTCCCCGCTCGGCACGTGCCGATGCCCCGCAGGATGGCCCTGGCCCAGCAGCGCGCCTTCGCCTTTCTCTGTGCCTGGCCTGGAGCTCGAGAAGCGGCACCAGCGGCACCGGCCAGCGGAGCCAGCGGAGGCGGATGCGAGCTCTGCGACAGCAGGCAGTGCTCGCCTTGCTCGAAGCGCTCCAAGGAAGTGCCTCCCGTGCCGTGGGCCACTTTCAATGCAACTAGCTCCGAGTCTACGTCGTTCTGCGTTCATCTCCTCACGTGCTAAGCAACGTTCTGGCAGCGTGCCACTTTTAATTCCCGGTTTGGACTTGGAAGGAAGCCCCCCGGCTGCAGTCGCGAGATTGTGGAGTCTGAGCATTTTGCACAAAACAGATCGAAAAGAGCGAGTGAGTGTCTGCACCTGCACGGTCCTCACGTGCAACACAGCAACAAACGTGAGCAAAATCAACAAGGTCGGGGGCAATACTGCTCTCCCTTTGTGAAACAAGTTCCCGTCCTCAGTTGGGGCCTGAGATGCCGTTCCCACTGTGTGCAGAGCCCGAATCCGAACACTCTCTCGCCCTTCTCTCGCCCCTTTGTTCTCTCCCCCCGGCCCGGCGCCCGGCCCGGCCTCATGCGCTTCATGCCATGCTGGCTCGCTTGGGCCATGCGTCGAATCAACGGTCTTCAAAAGAAAGGCTGCCGTGCCACTGCTGTCACAAGATCTTTCCCGCATTTTTCTAGGTGGAAGCAAGACTCCCTCTGGGAGATGCGGTCCCATAGTCATGAAAAAACACCCCTGGGAAAGGCTCTTTTCAAGAGGCCGGGGCAGTGTCACCCTTGGCCACGGCACGGGCACGTGCCACGCCGATAAGGTGCTCAAACATCGGACCTCGGACCCCTTCGCCTCGCGAAGGCCAAGCCGGCCAAGCTTCAAGGCACATCTGTGCTACAATACTTCCACATTGCAACGTATTCAACGGAACGTAACGGCGTAACGATAGGACCGATAGGAGTATAGCTTAGTAACTTAGTATATATTGTCAATATATACTGCTCTTTGATGTTCTTTGTATAGGCAGCCCACCCCGGCAGTAGCCGGGTCGCGCCGAATTGAGGGAGGGTCAGAGCTCGGATTGTGCAGATTGTCGTCTTGGCGCTTTGGGTAGCATCCTTGCTCTAAGCGCTCTCCCCGTGTGCAGGTGAAACCATCAAAGACAGCTTCGATGTTCTCCAGCGTATGACTCTCCTTCCGAGCTTGCTCTCATGTGTTTATCGCAGAAGTGGCAATGGCAAGGCCGGCTTGCTGGGTGGCCGGCACTTCTGGACAAGGCGAAAACCTTCTGGAAACTTGGCGTGCAGCCGCTCGATGGTGTTCGTATAGTCCAGCTGGCGGCGGTTTTGAAGCTAGTTCGGCTGAGGAGCGCTGAAAGTCGGACTCGGCGCCGCTGCGCGCCTCCTGTGGGAACCAGGACTGAAGGTCCGCGGCCCCGTGCTCCGAGGCGTTCAGAGCCTGTCGAAAGACACTGTCGGGCTGGGCACAGACGGCTCTTGACGCATCTCAGAAGTCACCTGGAAGACCTCGAACCAGCCCTTGTCCCGCACGGGCCACACCTCAGAAGCTTCGGGATCGGAGCAGAGCAGAGCTGCTTTTCGCATCCAAGGCCCTGGCCGGATTCAAGGGAAAGGAGTAGCCCTCTTGGATGCGCTCCAGCAGGAAGGCCCGGAGGCTGGCCTCATCCTTGTAATCCCAAGGCCTCGCCGAGCAAGCGCAAGTGCAGCGCAAGCAGGGCAACTCCGATTCGGACATGCAGCAGATGCAGGGTGCCCCGCTTGCCGTGCATCTCGTTGAAGCCGTGCCAGACCACCAGGAACTCGTCGTCCAGCTCCTGGGCTTTGGGGCTCTGAGCCGCCAGGCCTGGGGCCTAGGCCTAGGAGAGTCGCAGCCTGGGGGAAGTAGAAGTTGCCTCAAGCGAAGAAGCGATAGCCAGCAGGGGCAGCACGTGCACGGGCTCCCGGCAGCACTCGGCACCGTGGCGGACCGCACCACAAGGAGCAGTCTCTGCTACCACGTCAGCAATGAGCTGGTACCTGCAGCTCTACATCTGCATCTGCATCTGCAGTGTGTGCCTTCGAATCGATCAGCGCACGAGGTGGGATCCCCGAAGCCGAACTTGGGCAGCTCTGGGTGGACCCCATCCTGAGCTCGGAAAACGTGCAACTGCTCAGAGCGCCCTCAGCTAGAGAGCCCTCCCCCTCCCCGTCCTCCTTCTCGTTCTCCTTCTTCAAAACCTCGCACGCCCAGCTTAAGCGAGTGCACTGCGGGGGGGAAGAGCGCCTCCAACCACCGGGAAGTCCAGGGGTTGTGGTCCAGTGACCCCAGGATTTCTTGCGTCCGTTGCAGAAGCCACACGATGAGCTTCGCCTGCAGGCAGTGGAACGGGAACGAAAAAGCACGGCATCGCCCCGCGGCCCCGCGGATTGCCGCGGATGGCGGCTCGCCCCTCGCACCTGATCCGCGGGAAGCTGGCTGTAGCGCATGCCTCGGAGACTCGGAGGAAGCGAAGACGCATGAAGCGCGAGGGCATCGAAGAGACCATGGGCCCGTCCTCGACTGCCCACCGTGAAGGTGTCGAAGTCGGACACCACGGGCTTCACGTGGGCCTCCGCATACCTCGCCGCAAAAAGCGCACACGATGGCAATGGGCCGCAGGATGCGCAGATCCCAGGCTTCTCGCAAGCAGCACAGAGAGGAGTGGTCACGAAGGACCACATCGAAGACGATGACCACGACGACTGCTACTGCGACTGCTACGCCTCCTCCTCTTCGCTCCAACTACTACTAGCCTCCTGCCGCGTGCCGGTCTCTGATTCGGTTTGCCACCTGACGCCTGCCCAGCCGGTCTCACGCGATGAGCAAACCACGGGGATTCATCGGGTCGCTCTCGTCGTACTGGTACAGGACCACCTGCAATCAGCAGACGCTGCTGGCGCTTGCCGGCCGGGTCCGGGTCCGGGTCCGGGGGCCGACTCGGGCCGACCTGGGGCTCGGATTTCCCGCGGATGGCGTGGAGGTTCATGTCCATGAAAGCCGGCTCCGATCGCCGCCCTGTCTCCCAACCTCAGAGTGAAAGAGCTTCTGAGCGGGCCAGGCTCAGGCTCTGAAGGCTCTGACAAGAAATGCAAAAACAAAACCTGGGGGTCAAGCCCATGACCGGTGTCAGGTCCGATCGGACGATGTACATTTCGCCTGCGGCTGGCTGCCATTTCTCGGCTTCTTTTCACCGCCGCAGTCCACGATTCAATGCAGAGACGTGACCGCACGTGGGGTTGGGCGTTGCGTGCAGTTTTCTGCGTGGGCGAAAACTTCGAGCTGCTTGCGTGCGAAGATTGTCGGTGACCAACTCTGAAGCCGTCGAGTTGAGGAGTTTTCCGGCATCCTGACGGAGCTGGAGACATTGCACTTCGCTGGATAAGCACGCATAGTGACATAGTGCATCTGCCCGTCAATAAACTGTTGTCAAAGCGCAGGCGTGCATTTACAGCGGGCAACTCTGTTGGTCGGAACTGTACACCGCCGGCAGATCGCTGATCCTTCCCCTTAAGTTGCTGGGAGGACAACTAGCAGCCCCATTCCACTCCCGTGTTGCTGACAAGCAAACGTACTCTGCCACCTTCAGAGACTCAACAATCATACTACAGCGGTGCAAGGGCTTTTCTTCTGGTAACGACCTGATCTCGGTATGCTGGGTGTGCAGTTCCCTCCCGTTACATGGAGTCTAGTACAATTTCTGACACGCTGTGGGCTTGAGGCCCGTCATCGCGCACACAAAACTTTCTTGCTTCAGTGTGGGTTCTCCTTAAGGTGTTGCACGCAGCCAGTGGGGCTCTGAGGCTCTGGCGGATGAGCGGCTCTGGCAGATCCAGGCCCCAACTCTCGGGCCTCAGCCAAGATCGAAAGGGAGAGCGGAGTGCGCGGCGTCCGCGAAGGTAAAGAGCTTTCTTTGGCCCCGTGCTGGAAGTCGTCCACGAGGCGAATGGACCGGTCCTTTCACGAGAGACGAGAGGCGAGAAGAGTACAAATCAAGAAAGAAAGCCGCGGCCGGCCGCGGCCTCGATGTCCAAGCTGGTGTCCTCCAAGGCCGCCTTTCGGAACGCAGCGGGCATGGGCGCGCATGGGCGCGCATGGCCGCGCGCCGCTCCGGGCGTTCTCCGGGCGCCTGGAGGAGCTTCTGCGCCTCCTGCCGCGAGGCCTGGCAGAGCTCTCCTCCCCTCTCCTCCCTCCTTCGCTTCTCCGCCGGACTTCTCCTTCGCTTCGTCCCGGCCTTGGTCTTGTAGTAGACGGTGACCCGCGACTCGCGTGGAGACCTGGCGGCTGGCGGGTCAGGTCTCCCGCAACTCGCCTGGGGGCACACGGCGGCGCTCGTTCTCACGGCTTGGGCCCCGTCTGCTCGATGATGGATCGGTGGTCGTTGTCCGAGATCTGGATGAAGGGCACGAAGCCGGAGAGCACCTCTGAAAGAGACTTCTTGCCTTCATTGCCTTCATTGCCTTCTTGCCCTCTTGCTCTTGCGAGGACTTTCCAGGACCCCAGCCCCCTTCTTCGCGGATTTCCCCTTCACGTTCAAGCCCTTGCCCACCTCATTCGAGGCACAGTGCGATCCATTTGCCCAGGTCTGCAGGCTCTGCAGGGTGCGTACCGCCACCCCAGACAGCATCTTGGCAATGGCGTCCTTGCTGGTAGGCCGGTACACGGCAAACCTGCACGCTGTTCTTGTGAGAAGGAGTGAGAGTGCGCTGCGAGGCTGTGTCTGCCAGGTACTGGGGGAAAGGCCAGGTGCTCTCGCCGTGAGCCTTGGCATCTGGCCTGAGCAGGCGTCGGACGGACGTTTCGCTGCATAATGGCGTAGAGTCGCTGCGTAGAGGCTCCGGGCATTAGCTGATGCAGCTTCAGACTGCCGCGGGGTCCCCGAGCATCCCCGGTCATGTAGAAGTCTGCGATGAGCTTCCTGCCGACTGAGACTGGGAGAGAGCCCTGAACCCTGCAGCCATCTGCAGCCCCGTGGCCTTGGATCCGTGAGGTACTGCTGTTGTTGCAGGTCCGTCATAGGCCCGAAGAGCCTGGACAAAGGAGCCCGGCTGGAGATGCCGGCCGCGGCCTGCCCCTGCCCCCTGCCCCGCGCCTTTCGAACTGCTTCCGGGTGAGGGCCAGCACCTCGGCGAACTCCGAACTTCCCCCCATAGTCCCATACCTTCTGCATCTGCGCCTCGACGCTGGTGACCGCAGACACGAAGGCCGCCCGGGGCGCGTTCTTCAGCAGCGCGAGCCTCAAGAAAACTCGAAGTGGCGTGACTCGTGACAGAAGTTTAAAGCGGAATTGCGGAGAATTACGGGAGAATTGCGAATTGCGGTAAATTGCCGGGAGCCCGGCTCGCCGAAGAGATCTCCGGCCTTGTAGCGCTTGTACTCCTGCTCATCGTTGCCTTAGAAGAAGAAGACCGATCTCGGAGTTGCTTCTCTGCTCAAAAAGGCACCAAAAGCTTCCCGGCCTGTTCGGACCCATACTCGTGCCTGGTTACGGACTCTCAGTCTCGCTCTCCCACAGCCCACATCTCCTCAAAGACTTTGCTCTTGTTTCTGAGGCCGTGGCAACGCCCGAGAGCATGATGAAGAACTCCTTGCCCTCCTCGTGCTGCCGGATGATGTCCTCGATCGTCAAAACCCGAGCGGGAGGGAACCCAGTTCTCTTCTCTTCTGCGCTTGCTTCTCTATTGAATCATTGCATCTGGTCCTCCTTGGGCTGGTAGGTCCGCTTCTGCAAAGTGTCGGCGATGCGAGCGATGCCCTCCGGCGGCATCGTCTCGAGCCTGAATCTCCAAGCATCTCCTTCTGAAGCCTGAATGTAACATCCGTCTGTCTACATACACACAGACATGCACTTATGCAGAAGGTCTCCTCCCCTCTCTCTTTCTCTCCCTCCCTCTATATATGTATATATAGATACATAAATATATAGATATATGTCTATCTAGCTATCTGCATAGGTATGGACCCACATCTGACACACACACACATATACATATACATATATACATACATACATACATACATACATAACATGACACACATATGTCGTGTGTATATGTGTGTGTACTGTATATATGTATATATGGGCTGCGTAGTATCCCCCCTGCATGTCTGCACTGCTGTGTACTATTGTGGAACCAGCAACTGGTTTTGAAACCCGCCGAAACTTTATAAACCCGGGCAAAATGTATTAAAACCTTGATATCCTCGAATCTGGACCAAAGCACATATAAACAACCGTGAATTCATATGGTTTTGTGTTAACAGACAATATGCAGTGCAGTATCTAAGTCTCTATGTATGATTATAGATGTTCTCAGTACATATCATCCCTTTACGGTTACGGAAGCCATGATTTCGTTGCGTTCTTGCCCAACTCTGCAAACCTAGCTTGGAGATTAACCCAGTAAGTTGCTAATCCTGATTATTTGCACCTCTAAAACTAACAGTCCATGCTTTCAGAATGCTGACCAGGTCAAACACGTACAATGTCATGAATTCTATAAAAACCTCGTCAAAACCCTGTTGTAAGGTGCTAAAATCCTCGCCTTGCAGCCGTCGGTACATTTTCGTATTTCATGCCTGTGTGACTGCTAAACTCCAAATGCTAAACCCTTGTAGATCCAATTTATTAGCAAATGCGCCTTTAGTTTACAGTCTGGTTCAGTCATGCCCCACGGCGAACTCCAATTTAGGATTAAGAGTTTTCAACATTTGTAACCCCGCAATCCCGTTAGAGTGTCTGTTTTCTACCCCTTGTGTTGGTACTGATCGCTCGTAGTTTGGATAGGTGCTTCGAATGTCTTTAGCGTGATGCGAGGCTGAAGTGGAGAAGACTCCATGTGAATAGCTAGGGCGTGGGACATGCTGTCTTGTGTCGTGTGCACAGATGCCGACACAACCGCGTACGATGGCTCAAGATGGAAAACGTCAGGACCCCTGAAGCGAGGGTCTTTTGCCCGTTTGTAGGGGGATCCTTTGGAAGGTCGGTGGCTCGGGTTTCGGGTAAAGGCTTTGAGTTCCCCTCGACCCTCGAGGCCCATCGGCTGCAACACGGTTTGTTTCTAGTTCAGGGTTGTTTGGCGCTTGATTGCGTTTCTTGTCTTGTCCGTGTAGGGACCGGGGATACGTTGTTTAGCTGAGTTTGTTTGTAGGCACAACGAATTTGTATAGAAGAAGAAGAGCGATGGCATCTGCTGAAAAACCTGACCGTGATGGTCAACAGGTTATGAGCGCCCAAGGTCAAAACACTAAACAGACTTCGCGAGTAGCAGATGACGTGACCTTAGAGGGAGAGACGGCTGGCCCGGACTATACGAGGACCTCGGCTGTGAACCCTGGAGGAGAACATTTCACCATTTCACCAATTAATTTATGTCTGAACCCATAAACCATTTCACCAATTGGTTTGGCCCTAACCCACACACCATTTCACAATCTCACCAATTAGCTTGGCCCTAACCCATAAACCAGTTCACAATTTCACCAATTCGCCCATAAACCAGTTCACCATTTCACCTGAACTGGTTTATGGCTTGCGGCCAACTTAATTGGTGAATTGGTTTATGGGTTAGGGCCAAGCTAACTGGTGAAATGGTGTATGGGTTAGGGCCAAACCAATTGGTGAAATGGTTTATGGGTTCAGACATAAATAAATTGGTGAAATGGTGAACTGGTTGAGGGAGTCTTGCAGGACAGCGAGGAAATCCAGGGGGGGATACAACATTACACATATATATGAATATATTATTGTGTGCATCTGTCAACAGTAGGCCGCTGCGACGGCCAGCATCTCTCGACAAAAAGTAGTGCGTTCACTTTACTATAAGATAGTTCATGTCTCTGACAAGACAACACATTAACAATATTACTAGGAATACATGTTACATCACACTACGTGTGTGTGTGTGTGTGTGCTGCTTAAAAGTATGACTGTAGCAACATTAACTTCGATTGTGAACTCAAAGAGACAATTCGGCCTAGCCAGAACCAAGGCTTTGACTAGCGAGGCGGGGTGCGAGCTCGCTACAGTAGCTTCCAAGCCTTGCAGCATATGCTGTTGGAGTCGCGCCCTTTGCAGGACACACATTTATAGATCAAGAATGATCAATACATGCATTCTCCAACTACTGCTTCTCCATGTCCCGCATCCAAAAGGTTGGAGGGTGGAACACCCTGGAGCCCGCATATTTGCAATGCTGTCGCATGTTTTTGACGAGTACTCACTTTTGAAACATAGGCGGGGGCGAGCTTGACACCAGACTGTCAAGAAATATTGAATGGTTTTCGTCATGCCATACACCATATACTAGATGCTTTTCCTTGCAAGCATCGAAATGAATGAACGTGCGTGCGGGCGTGTATGGGTGGGTGCGTGAATGCATGTGTGCATGCGTGCGTGCGCGCGCGCATGCGAACCTCAGAACATGAGGAAAATCACGGGAGGGAAGGAGGCAGCAGGGCGTCTGCATCCGCAGCCCCCAGCACGTGATTGCAGTCATCAGAATTCCACGGCCCTGCTCTCGGGCTAGTAACCTCTATGTGAATATGTTGTCCTTACAGCATGCGAGACGCTGACCTGTTCCACGTGAGACTCAGCTGTGAGCTCTTGCACGTGGGCTCTCCAAAATCCTGGGAGAGCGGCACTTTCGTTTCCATCAGGAGGCTCTTGTACTTCTCCCGAGCGTAGAACCTTCGAGCCACTCGGCATTTGAGAAAAATCTCTTTTCGTTGCGCTTTCTCTGTGCTTCTTTCGCCAAGGCTGTAAAGGGCTGTTGTAGTCTGGATAAATCAAGGCTCCGGCTGGAAGCGCGTGCCAAGGTCCACATAATCTTTGCCTCAAGTCAAAATCGTACGAGCGGAGGGATGACGAGATGGCGACTGCGGGATATGCGGGATTCTGCTCCGAGTGGCGGCAAAGCTTGGCCATCACACACCTCAGCGGCTCAGCGTGGGCGGATCTCAGCGAATCGTCTCCGACTTAGCCGACGTAGCCGACTTTGCCCTTGGGCGTCGGCTCGCCCTGGGCCTTCATGAAGTAGGGCCTCCCAGCAATCTCTTCAAGAAGACGCTCTGAGAAGCTCTCAAATCCTCGCGCCTTGGGTAGCTATACAACACAGAAGCCTGCGATTAGCCGGAGACAGACAGGGGCTCATAGTCATGAGCAGAGACCGCAACCGCTCTCCAACCGCTCCTCGTCGATGAGGGAGCCCGGGGGCTTGATGGTGCACAGCCTGAGATATGAGCTCGCAGGAGCTCCGGCAGCTCAGGCAGCTCGCTGAGTTCCCCGGCTGGCTGCCCTTGTAGCAAGAAATCGTGCCCATCAGCACCACGAAGAGGCCATCACCTGTTGCAACTCCTACTTTGCCCACTCCTCTTTCGTCTTATCGCAAATGTTCTGCACCTGCTTCGCCCTCTTGGCACAGCGGCTCGCCGGCGTAGCGCAGGTGGATCTCCATCGCCTTAGTTGTGGTTCAACTTGCAGGACAAGGACAAGCGCGACCATGCGGATGCTCTGAGGGTGTGGCGCGGACGAACTTGGTGATCTCCACATCCGTGAACTGTGACAGAAAAAATGTGACGAGTGTCGACATGGCTGACGGCTGACGGACGGTCTTCGCGAGAATTTTCGGGTGCCAGCGCCCCTGCGCCCCCTGCGCCCCCTGCGGCCCTTGCCTGCTGGAAGATTGGACAGGCCGACAGGGCCACCTCAAGGCACACTGCGACAATGCGCTGCACGGCTTCTTGATGCTTGCAATCCCGCCAGGGGGCAAAAAGTTGGTTCTCCCAGGCCACGTGCTTGTTCCAGTAAGGCTCCTTGTAGTAGCCTGCAAGGTCAAAGCGCCGAAGCAACTGCACGCTGTGAAAGAAAGGGCTTATGGGGGGGGGGCCGGGCCTGTGCTCTGCATCTGCTCTGCAAAGACGGCGCCTGCGAGGCCATGCAAGGCCCACGGCACCCCGCGCTTTTTTTTTTTTTTTTTTTTTTATCTCATCCGCTCTCATCCGCATCCGCTCTCTTTGCTCTATACCTTGGCCTCGCCGGGGACGCTGGATTTGCTTTGGCTCCTCGGTCTCCGACTCCACATCGCTATCACCACCTCGTATATGCAAGACTTCTTCTTCAGGCACGGCTTCACATGGATGTGCTGGCATGCCAAATGAGCTTGAATTCTCAATCAGTACAAAGCGTAGGTGGACAGAATTTCATAGGTTTTCTGATATCTGAGAAATGCATGCCAATCCACCGGCATAAAGGCACCGCAAGAGCACCGTGCGGACAAACGATACCAAACACTGGAGGGAAACTTGAGAATAGACCTGAGCGACAGTGTGACTAACCGACAAAAACGACTTCTTGGATTGATCATCAATGGAGAAAGACTCTCGTTCTTGGCCTTGCTCGTTGAATCAGAATCATCCAGCGCAAACTCGATAGCTTCACGACGTCCACCGACGACTGTGACAGATAAGCCAGGAAGACCCCTGATCGCCCCCCCGGCTCGCAGAACATGCGGCAATGGACATCCCTTGTCGAGCATATCTGATGCCAAAGATCCCTATCGCATCGCAACATGCTCGAAACTTCCGCTGCGCTTCATTCGCAGCGAATGACCAGATGCTGCCAGAAGAATCGGTGCCGCAGTGCCGGGGTCCCTGGCCCGCTGCAGCTGCATTGCCAACGAACCGTGCGCCGGCTGCAGCAGCAGCACTTTCAGCAAAGCCCCGTGTTTGAAGTGGAAGCAGCGCGTTTGCAACCTTGAAGCGGAATCCACACGCCACCACGAACACCGGACAATATCATCCCAACCTTTCTCCCAGTCAATCTGGACAAGTGATATTAGTTATGCCAGAGTCTGGGCAGGTTCGAGCGGCACCTGTCCTTGCGGGCCGGAGTAACTGCTGCAAAGTACGTACCAGGTGGGACACGGGGCTCCCGATGCATGACTCGTAGAAACAAGCGCAGGTGACCTACATACTCCCTCGGAGTGTCTGGATTATGGAACAGCTGACTGTAAGACGCTCAACGGATCCCAGAATCGGAACAAGCCTTCTGTCAACAGTCCCCAGGCTTGGATGCCCGTTCGTACACGTACACTCTCCCATGACCCCCCAAATATACAGCATGGTGCAGACGGCTTCAGGCGACATAGCTGCCATCTTGCCAAGTCTATAGGTTGAAGACCGACAACTGCATCTGGAAATCAGGCATGCGAGCAGACCGTAAACGCTTGAAAGGTGGCCCCAATGGACCAAATAATCACAATCAGACCAGATACAACGTTCCTGAAACGAGACAACTCCCATCGCATGCGAAGATGCTGCAGCAACCAGACGGTCTTCTTCCAATGCGACTCCAGCTTCCGCGACGAAAATCGGTTGCAAAAGACAAGACCTCGCAACATGATCCTCTGCGATTAAGCATGCAAGGCAGCGGGGGTCCCAGCGCCCACGCAGTAAGCGACTTGGGGTGGTACCGGTATGGGAGGTAGAAGGCTTAGATGCAACTTCTTGGCTTAGATGTGACTTTTCAGCTTTTTCACCAAAATATCTTAATTGTACCTTTTTGTCCTCGAAAAAACAACGAATCTCTGCAGAGGGTAGCAAAACACGCATCTAAGTTATGACTTTTTTTTGCTCTATTTCGGGGCCTGCGGGCTTTCCTCATCAGGGTTCTCGACTTTCGCAAAAGATTCGTGGCTCGTCAAGGGTCATGCTGGGCCCAGAGGTTCACGCGGGTCTTACTCCTCGGGGTTTTCGTCTTCGACCACAGGTTCCTGGTGGGATTACTCCTTAGGGCCTTAGGGTTTTCGTCTTTTCTAGACGGTTCCTTAGGGTTGCCAGAAGTTCCTGTGGGGTTTGCTCGTTAGGGTTTTCGTCTTTCGTAAAAACTTCGTGCTGGGTTTAGTCCTTGGGGGTTTCGTCTTCGGCCAAAGGTTCCTGCGGGGTTTACTCCGCAGGGTTTTCGTCTTCGGCCAAAGGTTCCTGCTGGGTTTAGGTTTACTCCGCAGGGTTTTCGTCTTCGGCCACAAGTTCTTGCGGGGCCTACTCCTTGGAGTTTTTCATCTTTCGAGCAAGCTTCCTGCCTCAGGGTTTTCGTCTTCGGCCAAAGCTTCGTGCTGGGTTTACTCCTCAGGGTTTTCGTCTTCGGCCAAAGGTTCCTGCTGGGTCTAGTCCTCAGGGTTTTCGTCTGGGTTCACTCCAAAGGGTTTTCGTCTTCGCCAAAAGTTCCTGCTGGGTTTACTCCTTCGGGCTTTCGTCCTCGGCCAAAGGTCGGGGTTCACTTCTCAGGGTTTATCCTCCTTCGTGGAAGTATCCTGCATGGTTTGCTCCTTAGGGTTTTCGTCTTTAGCCGCTCGTGCTGGGTTTACTCCTCCGGGTATTCGCCTTTGCCCCTCTGTTTGTGCTGGGTTCACTCCTGAAGGTCTTCGGCCAAGGGTTTGTGCTGGGTTCACTCCAAAGGGTTTTGATCTTCGGCCAAAAGTTCCTGCGGGGTTTACTCCTTGGGGTTGTCGTCTTCGGCCAATGGTTCCTGCGGGGTTTGCCCCTCAGGGTTTCTCCTCTTTCGTAGAAGTTTCGTGCTGGGCTTACTCCTTCGGGCTTTCGTCTGCGGCCAAAACTTCGTGCTGGGTTTGCTCCTCAAGCTTGTCACCTTTGCTCAAAAGTTCGTGCTGGGTTCGCTTGTTAGGGTGTTCGTCGCGTCATCAGAGCTTTAAGGTTTGCGGGCTTTAGGGCTTCTCAGCGCTGGCACTCGAGCCGCAGGTATGGCCATTAGACAGGAGGGGAGGCGAGGGCAGCGGAGGGGAGGGGAGGGGACGGCAGGGGAGAGGATGTGTGCACGCAGGAAAAAGTTACGTCTAAGCCCAAAAAAAGCTTCATCTAAGGCTGCTACCGCATGGGAAGTCTGAAGTTTCATGCTGCGCCCGAGCTTGCTCCCTGCATGTTAGGATAGTCTCCCGCACGCCTGGCGATGGCGCGATACCGCAACTCTGTCAAGAGTACTACAGGGCCTTGTACCAAGGTCTCGATCAACGGCACTGATGTCCGACCACTGGCACGCTAGCGACAGCCCTGGTGAACTCCCGAGACAAGGCCCGCTCATGTCTGAACCGATGCATGGCATAACGATGATGACACAATGATGACCACCACAAGAATATCCTCGGCGAACGAGGTGACGGATTCAACCCAGATCCACCAGAGGTTTTGACCACAATGGCTATATCGAATGGTACTAACATGAGCGAAGGGGTGCAAGAAGTGCATGATAAGATCGGCATGCATTCACGCAACAGTGCCCTAGCGGGAGCATGCTGGATACAGAATCTTCTCGTGAGCAGACGGTGTTTTATTCATACAGATGCTGCAATTCTGTCATGGCCAAACGCTGTCATGATCGGTTCCAAGAAGAGGTCTCCACGGCATCTGATCGCCGATTGTGAAAGCAAGTGACGGCATCTGAAGATTGGGGTGAAACCATGGATGAATGCTCCCTCTGCGCGCAGTGCGCAGCTTCAGTTTGCACATGATCCTTCCCCCCCCCCGCTAAAATGCTGGATCCACCACGAAGCCGGCGTCAGTTTGGTGCGGCTCCAAGGTTGCAGGCCCCAATATGAGCATCGCTGGGATGAATGGCAATCCCAGATTCGTATTGATTCGTATAGTGTGGAACCCCATGCGTGAAGTTCCCGGTGCAAACTGACGCCAAGGAGGCAACAGGGAAAGATGAGTACCATCCTTCTCACATTCATGATTTAAGAGTTTGGGCTTGGGCATCCAACGTAAAGCTTTTCTGTGCAACGCCGCTGACTCGGCGTGTCTTTGGGCTCCGGGCTGCTAGAGCGCGGGGGCCAGACGTGGACCCCTTTGTTGCCCGAGTAGTTCGCCGCAGCAACCTGCAAGAAAGAGTCGCTCCCGTGAGGCTAAAGCTGGAAGGCGCACTGCCCGCTCCCACGCAGAACGCGGGCCGGTGGCAAAGCAGAACGCGGGCGCCGCGCTTCGCGCACTTCGCTCGCCGCGAGCTTGCCTCGTTCACGAAGTCCTCCTTCCCATGGAGCCTCAGTGCATCTCAGTGCAGAGTGCGGACGACCACAATTAACACAACACTGGACACTCGCGCGCCGTCTTTCGCCCTTTTCCGGGCATCGGCCGGGCCGCCGAAGAGCGCCCGCTACTGTAAAGCCCGCTCTAAGCTTCTCCTCTTTTTTTTCAAAACCCTGCCCCTTTTCGCCGATGAAGAGTTAGCGGCTGCCCAAGCTGCCTTGCAGTCTGCTACACTTCAAGCCTTCAAGCTTTGGAAGCGGGCCACAAAGGCATCCCACTCTTGCGAATTCCGATTTTTCAAACCTGGCGGCCTGTTTGGCGAGAAGAGGTGAACATGCTGTTCAACGCCATTCAATTGTCTGTTCTACTTTCCGTTGGGGGATGGTGCTGCACGCTGCAGAGTCTTGCCTTCCGTCTGCGGGGCTGAGCGTGCTGAGGAACGGAACGAAGGCTTCACGGTACGAACTCCAGAGAACCCTGCCTCCATACGGCTTGTCGAAACGAGTAGGCTGCGCACGACACGCGCGCGCACAGCTTGATCGAGGCTCTTTCCCGATCAAGAACTTCTCACAAGACTGAAGCAGCAAACAGCTGGCGCACAACGCGAGCCCCTTCCCCTTGGGCCCAGGCGGGCCCTCGATGTTTTGGTCGCCGTGGCATTCTTGAAGGTTGTCGAGCTTGGTGAATTTGTCTCGGGGCTGTCGAACCTCGCATTGGCGACTCAAGCGCTCCTGTATAATGCCGGGTGCTCCTATATGGCCCCCATCCCCGGTCGGTCGCGGGCCACCACTGGGCAATTGCAGTTGCCCATGGCGCCAAGAGATGCTAAGAGAGCCGGAGGCAAGTGCGAGGGCAGAGGCAAGTGCCATGGAAGCGAAAAACACAACGGCGCAGCGGCAGCGCAGGCAGCACAGGTGCAGGTCTCTGTGCTTTTGCAGGCGGCTTCCGTTTTGCTGTCCTCGCAGAGTGGTGAGGACCTGACTTCGCTTCGGCCCCGCGACTTCCGAGCCCTTTCGGGGGCCAGGCAAAGGCGGCAGAAGGCGAAGAAGTGCAGAAGCAACTCCCGGACAAGCCTGCGGTATGTTGCGGCGGATGCACAGAGTGGCACGGAGGCAGCCACACAACATCCGCGCGACTGTCCACGCGCACGCCAGGCCAGGCCAGGCCAGGCCAGGCCAGGAGAGAGATAGAAAGATGAATGGAGAAAATACAGATATATAGATGGAGACAGAGAGAGATAGAGAGATGGGGAGAGAGAGAGAGAGAGAGATAGAGAGAGAGATGGAGAGCGAGAGAGAGAGAGAGAGAGATATATATATATAGATAGATAGATAGATAGATAGATAGATAGATAGATAGATAGATCGATAGATAGATAGATCGATAGATAGATCGATAGATAGATCGATAGATAGATAGACAGAGAGATAGATACCCTAAAC